>JASAMZ010012244.1:7500-20000 GCA_030248115.1 Linhomoeus sp. GSCO2_2
AGGAATGTACTATGTCGGAAATTAGCAGAGCAAGGAAAAGACGGCCATAGCCTGGTGCATCAGGCCGTGGCCGTCTAGACGGCTGTGGCCTGACGCATCAGGCCACGGCCGTCTTCTGCTCGAAAAGACGGCCATGGCCTGATCGACCAGGCCAAAGCCGTCTAGACGGCCACGGCCTGAAGACGGCCATGGCCTGTGACATATATATATACGGATGACAATGTCTGTCTGTCTGTCTGTCTGTCTGTCTGTCTGTCTGTCTGTCTGTCTGTCTGTCTGTCTGTCTGTCTGTCTGTCTGTCTGTCTGTCTGTCTGTCTGTCTGTCTGTCTGTCTGTCTGTCTGTCTGTCTGTCTGTCTGTCTGTCTGTCTGTCTGTCTGTCTGTCTGTCTGTCTGTCTGTCTGTCTGTCTGTCTGTCTGTCTGTCTGTCTGTCTGTCTGTCTGTCTGTCTGTCTGTCTGTCTGTCTGTCTGTCTGTCTGTCTGTCTGTCTGTCTGTCTGTCTGTCTGTCTGTCTGTCTGTCTGTCTGTCTGTCTGTCTGTCTGTCTGTCTGTCTGTCTGTCTGTCTGTCTGTCTGTCTGTCTGTCTGTCTGTCTGTCTGTCTGTCTGTCTGTCTGTCTGTCTGTCTGTCTGTCTGTCTGTCTGTCTGTCTGTCTGTCTGTCTGTCTGTCTGTCTGTCTGTCTGTCTGTCTGTCTGTCTGTCTGTCTGTCTGTCTGTCTGTCTGTCTGTCTGTCTGTCTGTCTGTCTGTCTGTCTGTCTGTCTGTCTGTCTGTCTGTCTGTCTGTCTGTCTGTCTGTCTGTCTGTCTGTCTGTCTGTCTGTCTGTCTGTCTGTCTGTGTGTCCGTCCGTTCGTGGCATCGAAGTAAAGTATGCGACATATGTGGTCAAGTAGAGTCGAGGTCGCTGAGTACGGATCCGATGTCCGTTTCTGTTGCTAATTTCGCATTTTCGAGATATTTACAATTAAAATATGAAAATGTCGAAAATCGACTTTTTCGCCTGTTGAGGTAGCGGCGAAATTTCTTCAGAAATGGAAAGAGCATGGACCGCGGATAATTTGTAAAACAAAAGAAATTTTTTGCAAATGTGGAATTTCATAGAAATACGCAATTATTTGTCAAAATTTCATAAATTGACAAAAATAGAACGTCATTTATTGACAAATGTGAATGCAGAAATTGAAAGGTCGTTAGGTAATAAGCATTTGTGACATGGTTCTACAGTTTTGAAATATTGCAATTTAGAGATATTTACAATTAAAATGTAAAAATGTCAAAAATCGACTTTGTCGCCTGATGGACTAGCGGCGAAATTTGTTCCGAAATGGAAAGCGCATAGGCCGTGGACAATTTGTAACACAAAAGAAATTTTATTCAAATGTAGAATTTCATAGAAATACGCAATTATTTGTCAAAATTTCATAAATTGACAAAAATAGAACGTCATTTATTGACAAATGTGAATGCAGAAATTGAAAGGTCGTTAGGTAATAAGCATTTGTGACATGGTTCTACAGTTTTGAAATATTGCAATTTAGAGATATTTACAATTAAAATGTAAAAATGTCAAAAAATCGACTTTGTCGCCTGATGGACTAGCGGCGAAATTTGTTCCGAAATGGAAAGCGCATAGGCCGTGGACAATTTGTAACACAAAAGAAATTTTATTCAAATGTGGAATTTCATAGAAATACGCAAATTTTTTTTAAAATTCCATAAATTGACAAAAATAGAACATCATTTATTGACGAATGTGAATGCAGAAATAGAAAGGCCGTGCGCCAACAAGACTTTGTGACAGGTCGTAAGCTAATAAGCATTTGTGACATGGTTTTACAGTTTTACTATATTGCAATTTCGAGATATTCACAATTAAAATATGAAAATGTAGAAAATTGACTTTGTCGCCTGATGAGCTAGCGGCGAAATTTCTGCAGAAATGGAAAGAGCATAGACCGCGGATAATTAGTAACACAAAAGAAAATGTTTGCAATTGTGGAATTTTATACGCGACAATTTGCTAAAATTCTAAAAATTGACAAAAACGTCATAAAATACTTACGTGCACCAAACAAAATTCCTGGTAGAGAACGACTGCACCAAACAGTTGGCAAGTTTTTTTGTTTGATGTGGCACATTCCCACAGGTATAAAACTTCAGATGAACGGCGTCGTATCATGCCGATACCATATAGCGAACGCGGCGATATCACTGAGCTTTAGATCAGCTGTACAGACAACCGTATCGTGGTAATAGCTGCACTTGATTTGTGGTGCACGTTTTCAAGATACCTTCTCTGGATACAGCTAATTATGCGAATAAAATTCACTAGGTACACTGTTCACCAAGATTTGGCAGACACAAAGTATAGGTTGAACTTTTTACACACACAGCTTGTTTTGCAACGCATTGAAAGCGACCTACTTCACTTCCGAATGAGTTTTAACTTCCTCTGTACCTAGGTCTAAAACCGACCTATCCAACACCCTACGTTGACGACCTTGCCTACACGCAAAGGATTGACACAATAATTGGTTGGCTGTCTTTGCCTGATAACAAACGGCCCGATCTGATCATGGCGTATTTCTCACAGCCTGACAGGGTTGGGCATAGCTACGGACCGAATAACACCAATGTGAGCGACTAACCATCTAGATTTTGTGCGAAATTTGTTAGTACACAGTAACAAACTTTTAGATCGACGACTCTATTCTGAGTCTTGACGGGATCGTGGACTATCTCATGAGGCGGCTGCTCGAAAAGGAGCTGCTTCACTGCGTCAACCTCATAATCGTCTCGGATCACGGTTTGTATCAAAGTAAAAATAATTTAATCTTAATTCATTAAATAATTCGAACATTAGTTCTTGCAGGAATGCAGTATGTCGACCCTGAAGGAGACCAGTTCATTCTTAGCGACCATGTCGACCTTAGCAACGCATTTGCAGTCAACCGCCCCGTGAGACTTTATCTGGAGAACAGCAGTGGGTTACTGCAGCTATATTAGCAGTCTGCAACCGCAACAACCGCTCAAATTGTAGTTTTGCTCTTGTGCTCTAGCGCTTTCGGCAGACGAGGTACAACAAGCATTGGTTTGCAAGGACCCTAATCATCTGGTATACAAACGGGGTTTCGAGATCCCCCGTCGTTATCACTACAGCAAAAGCCACAGAATAGGCGATGTCATAATGGACAGTAAGGCCGAGCACTACAACGCCTTCGCGTGAGCCGGGGCTGACCATAGAAACTGAAACTAGTTCCAGTTTCAGTTTCAATTAACTGTACTGAAACTGAATAGATACTGGATTGGCCAGCTTTGTTCAGACTGTTACTTAACCTGCAATGAAAACTTGGACTGAAACTGAAACTGAAATTGAAATTGCAATGAAGACTCATATTGAAACTGAAACTGATACTGGAACTGCAATGAAAACTCAGACTGAAACTGAAACTGAAATTGGAATTGCAATGAAAACTCATACTGAAACGAAAACTGATACTGGACCTGCATGAAAACTCAGCCTAAAACTGAAACTGAAGCTAGATTAGTTTCTATGGTCACCCCTGACGTGAGCTACCGTAACCTCCGCGCGTCGAATTCGAAATTCAAATTCACACATAGTGGCTTGGTTCAGGTTCCCTCCGTCATCCCCTCCATCGCCGGGAGTCCATGGGATGGACTACAGATACAAATCTATGCGAGCGCTCTTTGTGGCGTACGGTCCTGGGTTTAGACCATCCGACACAATCCACGAACCCTTTCAGAATATCGAGCTTTACAACTTGATAGCGGGTGGAATTTCTTCAAACTTAAGCAAATGACAGAGAGTGGAATGCTACAGTATACCCTCTCTTAGACCTTCTCAAGCTCGAACGTCGAGAGTCGACTCACGGCACTCCCGGAGCA
Organism: Linhomoeus sp. GSCO2_2; assembly: GCA_030248115.1. Lineage (NCBI taxonomy): Eukaryota > Metazoa > Nematoda > Chromadorea > Monhysterida > Linhomoeidae > Linhomoeus > Linhomoeus sp. GSCO2_2. The sequence goes on from JASAMZ010012244.1 coordinate 11,405, forward strand.
CTCAACGCACTCTTGAAGGAGCCACTCCCAGTTGCTCCGAGAGCACAATATGCAATCGAGCAGTGCAATGCTCGCACGGCGGAAGCTTTGAGGAAACGAACTCCGCAGGTATCGACATGCGCAAATAACTTCATGTTGCGAAATAAAATTGCAGCATGCCGTGGTAAATTCAGGAGTGTACTGTCTCGCCCAAGGCGATGGATAGCGCCGCAACAAATATTCGCGCGCCATTTAGCGCTTGTCGTGTGACACTGTCGTGTCAGAATGACAGAAGGATGACAGTTTTGGTTGATGGCACGCGACGGGTGTTGGCTACTCAAAGGACAGTCCACGAGCCAAAGCAAGCCGAGCATTTAGATTACGGTAAAACCCAATTTCTAAACTTCTAAAAGACACTCACCCGATGCACATTCTGAATAGATCTCGCACTTTTCAGTGGCAATGAATGAAGGTTTCAAGACTGGCGCATGGAAGGATTTGACAGAACTGACAGACGAATACAGGCGCTACTACGGTCGGCTTCTGGTCTTAGATGGGCCGATCTACGATGAAGCGTCGCTTCAGTCGATGTGAGCACTTCGCGAGAATTTGAACAAACGTTGAAGCTTACTGTGACTGCTGTAAGATTCTGCAGAGAGGGCAATTTCCAGGCCAAGGTACTTTTACCGTACCATCGTTCGCTGCGACGACGGCCACTGGTCGGAAAGTGGAGACTTTTGCATAAATCCGCCGACCGCCAAAGTCATATCGTTCATTCTACCTCACGTCGCCACACCATCCAACTACTGTCAGGTCCGATCTCGGCATTAGCTTCTATTCCTATAGTTAGGAATCTCACTTTTGCTTTGTGCAACTGTAATGCAGGGTGGTCAGTAGAAACTTACACCAGGTGCAGATTCAGTTTCAACAATCAATTAACTGAAGTTGAAACTGAGTCATCAAGACTGGCGCGGACGCCACAACTGAAACTGAAACTCACAGTTTAGTTTCAGTTATGCAAGTTTGAGATTCTCTAACATCTTTGTGCACTTTCATCAAATACTGACCAAATATTACGACAAAAGGCTGAGCTTCACTCATATCATTATCATATTAATTGTCTTAGACAGTAAAGGAACTAAAGAAAGTTCAAAATTGATCTTGAATTCGCAGAATATCGACACTGAAGCATAGAATTAAACTTAGCTTTAGTTGCTGAAACGGAAACGCGGCCAACGTCATAATTTTAACTGGAACTGAAACTCACATAAATTTCCATTGGTCCCCCCCACTGCTGTAATGACAATGTTTCATCTTCCAGCCTCCACGAGAGTATTTGTCCACTCACACTGCCAGAGTGAGAGATATCGAAATGCTAACTGGTGTGGAATTCTTCGCAGATCCTAATGAATGGCCTGTGGAAGACTCGATTCGACTGCGCATCCACGTCAACGAAGATTTGTGGTGAACGCTGTCGCTTGAGTTGACAGCAAGCCAAAAGCGCCTTGGTCCTACAGAATACTGTAGAAATTTTGCGACACTGTGTGTTCGGCCGATACTGTAAATCGGGGATCAGTTCGGTCAATTCGGGCTATGCCCCGTTGTCCGAACTTTCCTCATGTCCGAAGGAGGATTTATGGGCTGTGTCCGAACATTTCTCTGTCCGAACTTTTTCCGACTTACAGTAATCGGAGTGGGACTGTGGGTTGCAGTCTGCACAGTTCATTTGAATGCACTACTGAGTTGGAGCCTAAACTCTTGTTCACATGGGATGCACATTTGCCTGCCACTTCGAGTACTGATCGTACCGCAAGCACTGCGCGCGCGATTATTCGGGCGTAGGTTCTGCAGCGAGCTCTCCAGAACCAGTCAGCAACGAGACGCCAACAAGACTATGTAAAATCTTTCGAATTGGCCACTGACTAGATCACACTACAGTACATCGAATCGATAAAAGGATCAGGGCATCCTTTGGGCGACGAATGAGAAGTTGGCGAAGCTCTCGGGGTCGATGCTGGCCAGTAGATTCCTGTCTGCCACCGGATCCAGTTCCGTCTTCTCCCCCGTGAACTCCGAGTCGAAGTTGGCCGTGTCCGTTGGGGATTTCTTGAATTAATTTTGATGAGATGTACTTAAATTAAGTATTGAATCGCCTCTGCTTGATTTGGAACTGATTGTAATTGAACGACCTTTCGATTTTGAGCAGCAATTAAAGGGCAACAATTTAATGTCTGCTAAATGAAACTAAGCGGAAGGACAACTGATACGTAAGTTGCGTCGCACGATGTCAGTGTTCCAGAAAATATTCTGTTATCACCTGACCAGTGTTCAGAATACTTTTAACTGCTACTGTGTACAGCAGTATACAAGGCACACGCCCAAAATCTAGGGCGGTCGGCTCGCGTCGATCAACGTCAGTTAACAAACAAAATTGGGATCTTTACCGTGGGACACCCTGTGCATACATACAGTCGGATGTAAGCGCAAGTAGGTGCCACTTACAATGGTCGGATCGTAGTCACTTAGCAAAGTTGGAAAATTGACCGTAGACCACCCTGTACATACAGACATTTGTAATCGCCATACGTATTTCTCACAATTGTTGGTCTAAAAGGTGGGACCAATTGCCGCTTCTCCACTTTGTCCCAATCTACAGTTTGGAAGAAAGAATGCTTTCTGACGGGCCCGTCGGGGCAGCTTTCCATACCCAATCTGGTCGCGGGGTTACGGTCGAACAACTGAAATCATCATTTAATGCGAATCGATCGATAAATCAATAAATCGATAATCAAACTTGACGTCTCTTACAGCGCTCAAGCATTTGGCCGCTTCTCGGCTCATTCCCCTGGGAAAGTAAGGCCTGTCGTGAACGATGGAGTGAAATAGCTCCTCCTCCCCTTCCCCCGAAAATGGTGATCGTCCAAACAGCATTTCGTAAATCAAAACCTGTAGTTGGATACTGTAGTTCGGCAATTTGAAGCAAGTATTGTGTAGCACTCACCCCAAAGGACCAGAAGTCGACGGAGTGATCGTAGTATTGGCCTTTGATGATCTGTAATGGACAAACTTTTAAACCAATATTGTTAGACGATGACAACAAATAGCATCATTCAGACTCAGACCTCAGGCGCTATGTAATCTGGAGTGCCGCAGAATGTGTTGGTCAACCCGTTGGTTCGATTCATCTCCGTTTTGCACATTCCAAAATCGGCCAGTCTCACGTGGCCCATTTCGTCCAGCAAAACGTTGTCGAGCTTCAGATCTCTGAAAAGTAATATCATTCTAAGAATATTTAATAGAAACCATGCACTGTATGCGTTACGGTAACCACAAACCTGTAGATTATGCCGTTTTCATGCAAATACTGCAGCGCGCACAGAATTTCCGCGGCGTAGAATCGTGTGCGCTCCTCGCCAAATTTGCCCACAAGCTGTATATGGTGCATGAGGTCTCCCCCATTGACGAACTCCATTGCGAAGAACAGGTATTCCTGAAAGAAAGCGTTTCAATGGTAATTGTAGGGTGTACCTAGGTTGAAATGGTAGAAAAATTTCTTCTACGAAATACTTTCTAAGGCACCTAGGCACAAGATTAACAGCTTTGAATAATCCTTTATCTGACCAGTGAACCATGTTCTGAACTATTCACAACGCAAACTGATGAGCAACGGATATGGTGCACAAGTAGTATTTGTAACTCGTTATTTTCATCTTCAATATCTTTGTGTGGCGCTCGTTTCTTTGTTTATTCTAATTCCATTTATAGCATATTACCACTATTTGCATTATAAATGCATCATCAAATCTCCCACCTCCGACTGAAAAGTACACAGTAGGCTCGTGAGAAAGGGGCATCCATTAGCCAGCGTCAAAACGTGTCTCTCAATGAAGGCGCACTCGGTGTCGTCGTCCGCCACGACGACATCCTTCTTCAGGCACTTCAGCGCGTGGAGCTGCTTCTTTGATTTGGAAGCGCCGGACTTCAACTCGGCCAGAATCACCTGGACTTATGGAAATTTTAAACAAAATTTCAAAAAAATTTGAAAAGAATTGTCAAAACTTCCACCTTCCCAAAGCTGCCCTTGCCAATGACTCTCAAGAAGGCGAAATCCGATAGGGCGAAGCGCTTGCTATCAGCTCTGGGCTGGCTGAAATGCACTGTTGTTCACAGATTCAGTTCAATGGATTAGTTTGGCTTCGGACGAACCTGACTGACTCCTTGGGTTTGTCCATGCTGTAAGACTTCTTGCGTGTCCTGATAAGCATGTCGCGAATCTTGTCCGATAGCCTGTCGAACGATGAATTTGCATGCATGATGTGACACAGCTACTACTGTAACTTATACTGAATAGTATAGTCAGCTCATTTACTGTACGCGCCGTAAGCTAACTCTTCTACTGTGCAGTTAATCCACACCCTTCTTGTGCTGCGATAGTTAAATCTATTCAGTCTTGTCGATTGTTCCTGAGTACATATTGTACCTAACAATTTGTACCCCTAAATTGTTAACAATTCAGGAACAATAACAATTTGTTCCACTGCTCTCAGGAACAAAACAATAACAATAACAATCTGGAATAGCTCCAGAACAAAACAATTTGGAAACTCATAAATTGTACCTAAATTGTTCTAAAGATCGGTGAAAACATACAATAATTCACAGCAATTATGTAGCAAATCTCATATAATTTAAGAATATTCGTCTTTCACGACGCAATGCGTGTGATTCTATGGAAATTACCACGCAACGAACTTCTGCCCTACGGCACTCAATCTCCTTAGGAACAATTTAGGTACAATTGTTCCTAAATTGTTAACAATAACAAGAACAATTTGTTGAAATCCGAGAGGAACAATAACAATAACAAAACAATTTTAAAAATTAGGCAGAGGAACAAAACAATAACAAAACAATTTAGAAAAGTGTAGTACAACGACAAGACTGACTCTATTACAGTGTAGTTAAAACTAACTGTTCTACCGTAGGTACAGCTAAGTAACTCTTCAGCTGTACAGTTGGCATTCCAGTTATAAAGTCACAGCGCTTCCTGCCACCTGTTGCGCGAGTTCTGCTCCAGAGACTTGCAGCTAGGCGGCACATTCAAAGCATCAACACTGCTCTCAAGCGCCGTTGGAGAGCCTTCCGGAAAGTCCGGTAGTGTTGAGCTGCTCGCTGTCTTCTTAATTGCTGACAGGGCCTCGAATAAATCTTTCTGCTTGACCCCACAAAGGTTTGCCACCAGTGGCTGACACTTGTGATGGCAGTTCATGGCGCAAACTAAATATTCATAAAAATTTATCATCATAGTAACGCAATAAAATAGATTTTGTGTCACCCGTGCAGGTGACGCCTTGTCTGAACAGGCCGTAGAGCATGGAACCGCAATGGTCGCAAAAGGTGGGGCTCTTGAAGGTGTAGCACCGGAATCGGTGGGGCATGTCGATCTTGAATCGCTCTTTCACAATCTGAAGCAAGCGGGCTCTGATTGCATAACAACTGAAATATTTGTCAATGTGAATTGTGAAATTACAATTCAAAATCTTGTCGCGGTTCCGCTTATTCGCGACAGTTTTCTGTGTGTGTCTATTTGAAGGGGGACACAAAGTGACGATAGCATTGCGCACTACGGTGCCATCGCAAAAATTTCCAGGATTACCGTAGGTAGCGAAACTCACCTCAGTCTCCTCCGTCTTGTTCGCTGAGCCGGGACAGTCACACAGCACCTTCTCATAGCATTTCTTATGACAGGCGCAACGGCACAACTGGCATTGGTAACCCTGCTTGTTGAAACCCCTGAAGTAGTAAGTTTGTTTGTGACACGAAACTAAGTCCAGTGTCCATATCTGCGCAGCACATTTATTTTATTTTATTTCATTTCATTCAATTTCATTTAATTTCATTTAACACCACTTAATTTAATTTAATTTAATTTAATTCATCTAATCATTCAATTTAATTTAGTTTAATTGATATACTTTATTTAAGTTTGGTTAATTTAATTCAATTTAATTTAATTTAGCTTAACTTAATTTAATTTAATTTAATTTAATTTAATTTAATTTAATTTAATTTAATTTAATTTAATTTAATTTAATTTAATTTAATTTCATGTAATTTAATGTAATTTAATTTCATGTAATTTAATTTAATTTAATTTAATTTAATTTAATTTAATTTAATTTAATTTAATTTAATTTAATTTAATTTAATTTAATTTAATTTAATTTAATTTAATTTAATTTAATTTAATTTAATTTAATTTAATTTAATTTAATTTAATTTAATTTAATTTAATTTCATTTAATTTAATTTAATTTAATTTAATTTAATTTAATTTAATTTAATTTAATTTAATTTAATTTAATTTATATTTATATTTATATTTATATTTATATTTATATTTATATTTATATTTATATTTATATTTATATTTATATTTATATTTATATTTATATTTATATTTATATTTATATTTATATTTATATATATTATATATATTTATATATTTATATTTATATTTATATTTATATTTATACTTAATTTATATTTATATTTAATTTAATATAATATAATATTATTAATTAAATTTAATTTAGTTTATTCTAATTCAGTTTAATTTAACTTAATCTATTAATTTAATTTAATTTAATTCAATTTTTAGTTTTTATTCAATTAAGTTAACTTAGTTTAAGTTGAAAATTTAATTTTATCTATTTAGTGTAATTTAATATAATATGCAATAATACAACTTGGGTAGTTTAATTTAATATAATTAATTCTATCAATTTAATTTGAATCTCCCTAAAACCAACCAACCACAGAAACTCTGAGCAAATTGAGCAGAAGGTGAACTGTCGAAAGAATCTCGCCACAAATCGGTGGCCTCTAATTTCGTGGATCTTTTCGTGCCGAATGGCGCCCCGACGCCCGCTGATCAATCCCTGATCGGAATTTCGATCGCTAGTTGACTCAGTGTCCTCAACATTGATCGTGACGTGTTTCTCGGCCTTTGAAGTTTTCGCAGTTGTCGCCTTTTGCGGTTCTTGACGCGGTAAGGAGTCCAACTTAGATGGGGCGCTGTCGCTCGCGTGCATTGAACTGGCTTTTGAGACGGTGCTGGACTTCCGGGAATCTGAAACGCCCGCGAAATATGGTGCATATTCTAGCAAGTTGTATTCAATCGCAACTTTGATTTTACACGTTGCTACAAATGAATGTTTTCAAAATTTGAAACAAACATACCATCCGCGAAGAGCCGAACTTGGGCCAAAATCCGGCCGTCCGGTTTCAAGTTGATCCAAATATGGCCGACTTCATTGTTGCGGCACTTTGCCACCAAATCCTGGATTCTGAGCGCCGCGTCGGCCACTGGCCTTTGATCTTCCATGACGACAACCTGTATCACGTCAATTTTAAACGAGGAAGAGGTGCAGAAACTCCTGCATAGAAGGACTTTGAGCTCTAGTGGGTCGAAGTGCTAATAAACTTGCAGAATATTGCTAATACTTGCAAAAAATTTGAAAAAAGTAGATTAGATTACCTGGACGACCCTTCCGATCAGAACGTGCGTGTCGAAGCATTTGCCCCACCCTGGATAAAATGTCTTCTTCTTCTGAACCAGTCTCGCCTTGCCTAGAAACCAAAACCGTAGCGTCATTACACAAGAATCCTCTAACCTTTAAATCTCTCAAACTTTCATCTCACCGTCCACCTCCACCCTCTCCTTGACGTTTACAGCCACTCCAGCTTGCGAATCCTTATTCGATCTCAAGTCTTGGGGCAGATCCGCCCGCAGCAACTTCAGACGTAGAAAGCTGTCAGTCATGTTCTAGATTGCTTTCAACGAAAGGGCGGCTGACGCACGCAGCGCGCTCTGAAACATGAGACAGGCACTGTTGTAAAAGCTGTTGGTATGGGAGAAAGCTTAGAGCGAGAGAGAGAGAGCGCATGCCAAACGCGCCGCCACTAGAGCTCGACAAACATGAGACGACGTGTATAAGGCAGCGCGAGCGGCCTAGCCGACTTTAGGTTGGTTCAGTAGTAGCGCAGTACTATGACTGCCTGTCATGCGCGCAAATTCACAGATTCTCCACAATTTTGAAAGGGCAATAATCTTGTCGAAGACACCTGATTTGCTGCATCGACGACAGACAGCAGCGGGCTTATGACCACTACTAGACCAGCCTATAGAGTGCGAGTATACAATCGCTCGGCCCAAAAAACTCGCCCGTTCTCGGCACAGTTCGCTTCGCTCGCTCTCTGGGCAAACAAAGCCCTGAGCCGTCCGCAGGAGACAAGGCGAGAGCGCAAACTGGAATACCTATATTCTTAGTTCTATTCTGTGAAAGTGTGCAAGCGGGCACTGCAGCAGTGAGCAGCCATCATTCGTGTAGGTTTGGAGGCGCGCGGGGCGCATTGTGAGGGGGCGACTTCAAAGGCGGAGAAAGTGAGATGACGTCAGGCCAAGCGAATCGGGTGATTGGGCGAGTCTAAGTGCGGCAATTTCGCACGGCAAAATGGGTCGTTTAGAAAAATTTGCAAAGATTGAAACTTGCACTGCACGTTGGTTATAAATAAACCTTACTTTTGTGTTGCGGCGCACCTCTCTCAAGAAACA
>JASAMZ010012244.1:25000-32072 GCA_030248115.1 Linhomoeus sp. GSCO2_2
GCTCCCACTCCTTTCCCTTCTCTCCCTTTCTGCATTGTCTCTCCCTTGCTCGCCTAGTCTATTGGCTTCGTTTGCGTCACAGTGGGCCGCTTCTTCGCTTGAGCAACTTGAGTCACCACACGCTGTACTGCTAGCATTGACGAACAGACAGACAGAGAGACTCAGCACAGCTTGAGACTTCTGGTTGAACCTCAGAGGAGTCGTCTAACGTCGTGCTTGTCACTAGCTTTCTTCCCTTGTCTAGAGTACGCCGACTGGCAGAAAGACGGAGCGTACAAAGGCTCTCCCCAGTTCCTATTCCTGCCATACCATCCATTTGGCCATCTGGCGTCCCCCCCCCCCCCCCCCCGACACAAGGGGTGGGGGGTTGGCTGTTTTTTGGGGGGGGGGGGGGGGGGCTCCGCGCAACGACGACGAAATCGAATTTTCAGAGGATGAATGCCCAGTGGTTTTTCCGCTTTCGGTGTGTGCCCCTCCCTCCCTCTCTGTCTCTCTCGGAGGAAATGGGTGGGATGCGTCACCCGCCAAGCAACGGGCGCGCAAAATAGGAAACGAGCCTCGCCTTTCGTCGGCGCGTTTGGGCCGCCGCTTTCTAAATCGGGTTGAGCGCGTCAGCGCTCAACCCAATTTGTTCGGCCGGGGGCCAGTGCGCCTCCGGGGACTATGGGTTAGTACTACGTCATATAGGTAGACACAACCGATCGGGCTGAAATTTTCACCATAGATGTTCATAGTAACAAGAAGTATTGTGCTAAAATTTCAGCCAGATCGGTTGAGTGGTTCCCGAGATATTAAACAAAAACGCTCGAAAAATTCCCCGATCTTCGTCTGATCGCAAGGTTTTCGGCCTCGTTCTCGCGAACGGTAGTAGATAGGAGAGTGGTTGATGGCTCGTTAGAATCGCCTAGTAATGGCATTTGTTGTATTAAAAAATCATCGAGATCGGTTGGATACTGCAGTCGTGGGGCCCGACTAAAAAAATGGCCAAAATTTTGGCTAAGTCCCGCTCACTACGGCCGAGCTCTACTGGTGCATGCTGGGGCGCCAATCGAAGTGCTCCCCCAAAGTACACTATGGAGTGATCAAAAGTGTAAAACATTCCATCTTTCTATGACGTTTGAGTAAAAAGATACAAGGTGGCAAAATTCCAGTCGGGTACGGATCTGGGGCTCGGCTCAAGACGGCCGAGCTCTACTGGTGCATGCTGGGGCGCCAATCGAAGTGCTCCCCCAAAGTACACTGTGGAGTGTTCAAAAGTGTAAAACATTCCATCTTTTTATGTCGTTTGAGTAAAAAGATACAAGGTGGCAAAACTCCGGTCGGATACGGATCCGGGCTCGGCTCAAGACGGCCGAGCTCTACTGGTGCACGCTGGGGCGCCAATCAAAGTGATTCGATCCAGCCTACCATAGGGTGAACAAATGTGTAAAACATTTTATCTTCCTAGGTTGTTTGGTTCTTGAGATATGGATGCCCAAAGGTTGGAACCAGTACAGTATGACATTATGACGAAGCCGTAAAATTTGTATTGTCGATGTCGAAATGAACTGTAGAGTGGTGATATGTATTGGAGGTGTTGTGGGTGGACTCCAGAAGGGTGGTGGGTGACAGAATGACGTTATGACGAAATCGTAATTCGTATAGTCGTATAGCTGTCTGTGCATCCAACCTCCTGTGGCCAGACCTGTCTGTGCATCCAACCTCCTGTGGCCAGACCTGTCTGTGCATCCAACCTCCTGTGGCCAGACCTGTCTCTGCATTCAACCTCCTGTGGCCAGACCTGTCTGTGCATCCAACCTCCTGTGGCCAGACCTGTCTGTCCATCCAACCCCCCCCCCCCCCCTCCCCCTCCCGCGGAAGGTGTCCACTTCGTGGACATGGACAGGGTGTGTATTTCAGGAAAGTTCCCCCCTACTGGGGGGTAAGGACAGGTGAATTTGTTCGCCCTAAAGAAGACTGATGATGAACAGGCTGTGTATCTCAGATGACTTCCGGCCCTCTACTACACGAACAAATTCAGCGTGCTCTGTATATGGGTGCCCAACTCTCACCAAATTATGGCTCTCTTTGTTTGTCGTTTGTGTGTGTACTGCAAAGCGCTTACCCAGCATTAGTGCAGAATGTGCATTTGCCATCGTTAATACCTCCAGAAGCTCTGTTAGCATGTGAAGCCCTCTGCTTGCGTGCATGGTTGAGCGGTCAAAGCGGGGGTTAGAGCATGGGGTCCGCCACCCTCGCGTTGCGCTGAGTGCAGACATTGTGTTGTGTGAGATGCGGTGGCAGGCACTGAAGCACACACGTTTTGATAGTGGTAGATAGCGTACTCCGCATGTACGTTGTGCGCACGTGATAAGCGCCGTGCGCGTGAACAGAGCACGCTGAATTTGTTCGTGTAGTAGAGGGCCGGAAGTCATCTGAGATACACAGCCTGTTCATCATCAGTCTTCTTTAGGGCGAACAAATTCACCTGTCCTTACCCCCCAGTAGGGGGGAACTTTCCTGAAATGGCTTGTAGTCTTGGTTTGGCGTGATGGCTTCTTGTTACAGGAGTGGTAGCAGCGGGGTACCGGTATCTTACATTCTTCGCTAATGCCTCGCGCCATGAAATCTCAGTATTATGTGTGTGGTGCGCTCGCTCACTCTGTGTTTGCCTGCCAGAGTCAATTTGATGTCTCTTCTCTGGTCTTTCTGTGTCGATTCGCTGTCTTCCCAATGCCCATTATTTCCTCCGCTCAGTGCTTGCGGCCTCATTTCGCCCTCCTCCAGAGTAGAGTGATCACAGAAGTTGGTGGGGTCATTACCGGGCCGTTTTTCCAACCGGATGGCCGATTGTTTTTCCGCCTTCGGGCAGAAGAAGCAAACCTTCATTAGCCCGCGCCCGGCAGGAGTGCCTGTGGCTAGTCTAGAGTTCTACACTCTGCCCTCATGCATGCGATATGCGCAGCACACACACAAGCTAAGGGAGAGAGGGGAGGGAGGGCCGTTCGCGGCTGGTAATCAATTTCTTACCCGTCGCCTCCTCTGGCTAGAAGGCTCGCCTTGAGGAGAAGTGGGAGGGGAGAGCACACGACAGTTCGCTTGGCAGCGGGGGGCTAAGCCTCGTGGTATGGCGCTCTGTCTCCCTCCACCCCCCCCCCCCCCCTCCCCTCCCCCTTCTTCTCGAGTGCCTCGGGCGCGCGCGCCTTTGTCGATTCTCGGGCCTCGGGCGCATTCCATACGCAGCTCACAGAGAGAGGAAGCTGACAGCGCCACATGGCGCTAGGCCCTCCTTGCGCGGATTAGCTTGATGAATTCGGCCTCTAGGCCTGTTGCAACGGGCGCAATGCCACCCGCCCTCCACATTCTGTAACCCTCGAATTTCCCATTGAAGATCAGCGCATCGTCTTCACTTTTCTTGTGTTGGTTTGGTTCCACTGCTGATACCTTGAATATGACTGACGTGGCTGAGAACGTCGTGGGCGACATTGGAGGCCAGAGTTTTGGCATGGCGCCAACTAATGAGGAACTCCAAGAGGGCAGTCCAGTGACGCCCAATGTGGCGTCGTCGCCAGCGTCATCTGAAGCTTCCCCTGAAGCTTCTGGACAGACAGCTGTAGCTGCAGTGGAAGCCATAGTCCCTGACAACAAGGAGAACGAGGACCCCAAAGCTGAAGCGGGTGACAAAGAGGTGGCTGAAGAGAGCGCACAAGAATCGACCTTACCAGAAAGGCCGCCGAGCCCCGAAGTTCAGAAGTCCCGGAGCGCCAGCAGCACTGGAGTGGCAGCTGCACCCAGTCACACTCCATCGCCGCCCATCAGTCAACCCTCCGCAGTGCCGACTCCAGCCGCCGTGCCCTTTCCATTCCCCCTGCCCCAGTTCATGGGTAACCCGTTTATGGCCCCGGCAGTGCAGAACGGGCCCGGTTTGCCCATGGCCGGGTCCCAGATGCCAGGGGCCCCTCTATACGTCTCCCCCAGCCAGTACCAAGAGCTGATGCAGCAGTACCTGCAAGGACTGATGGCGGCGGCTGGCATTTTGCCAGCGCCCACATTACCCACTGAAGAGAGCGCAAAGGCTGCTTCAACAGCTCCAAATGAGCTTCCATCTGCATCTGCAACGGCTGAAGACCTGGCCAGACTCAAGCTGGCAGAGGGCTCGAGGTGTGAAGTGTGAGATGACTGTTGTGGTATCCAAACCACTTGGACTGAAGAATTCTTTCAGATCACACGCGTTTCCCCCATACTTCATGATGCCACAGCCAATGTATGGCACAACGACGCCCCAGATGGCACAGCAGCCTGCCCACGCCGGCAGTGTGGGAACCACGGGAGTGGAAGACAACTCAGCGTCGCCTTCCTCCAGTGTCGCTTCGTCTAGGTACCGCAGTGGTTGACGAATGACACACTTATAAAGTTTCACAGCCTATTGGCATTGACACTCTCATTCACTCCAGTGCTCAGCATTCCTCCAGCGTGCCTTCCTCCTCCCTGGCAGCCGAGGCTTCAGGGGAAGTGGTTGGCCCTTTGGGCGACTCGCCAACCAAGAGCGATGGTCTGCAGCAGCAGCAGGCATCTGAAGACGCTTCGCTTCCCACCAGCAGTGGCGCGTCCATCAATGGTTTGGAATGAGACTAGTTACTGTAACACGTTATAAAGGAAATTTCCCTGCAGTATTACCTTCCTGAAGTCTATCATGCAGAGCTACAGTGTTGTACGTTGTCAACAAGGGTACTGGTGTCCGCAACACTGGAATGCGTGCCAGCCAGAACACACAAATAACTTGCATAACCACTAAAAGTTGTTCATTGAGCATCTTTAAGCAAAATATCTAACTTGTTCAAGACTGTGCTCCCAATATAGAAACTTCTACGTACAATCTCATCCTCTTTCCATGCAGGTTACACTATCAAAGAGGTGGAAGTTGAGTTACAGTAGCAGTAGTTGCAGTTGCCGCAGTGTATCTACAGTAGTTAGTGACAATCTCAAGACCACTACTTAACTTCAGAGAGCCCCGCTCGCCCAGCCGCAGAGGAGGCAGCTGACACATCTGAAGTCCCAGAAGTGCCTCCGTCAGAGGAGGGTCAAACTACTAAAGAGGACGACGACACCACAGCAGTGCTGATCAAGCGACAAATCACAGCTTTGGAGAAGGAGATCAATCGGCAGATTCAGAACCAGAACGTGCGAAAGGTGCCCAGATTTCTGAGGCCTAACCCTTCGCTTGCACTTTTCATTTCGCCGAACTAACCACAAGTTTTGAAACTACCAGAGATCCGCTTCTCTGCTCTCTCCCACTCGCGCTTTGGTCACTTCACGCCAATATTTCTAACACTGTCACTCGCGCACAACACACAATTGTGCTCTGTCCAACGACCCTTTGGCTTGCGCGTACAGGTGGACGAGAAGGAGCTGGAAGCGCTGCTGTGCGAGAAGAGTCAACACGAGGAAGAATTGGCCAAGTTCTACGTGCAGAGAATGGCCAAGAACGACTGCAGTGCAGAGGCCTCTGCAGCCACAGAGACCGCTGCAACGACTGGTGCCACCAATGACTCGGTAGTACCATGTGTCGTTGGTGCCACTGTGGTCACGTCACACAAATATGCACAGGCGCTCCGCACAAGCAGCGCTGCATTGTCCGCCCACCCCACACCCTTTGTCACTTGTAATCTCTGTAACACACGGCCTCTCTACTACTGCAATTTTCTGCCAGTGTCCATAACGTGCTAGGACGAGGGCTTGGGGACGCCGCAGCTTTCGCTCTGAACTGACATCTAAACAGTGAAGCTTCACAATTCCACAGGCCGCCGTGCCATGGACTGGTCAACAGGCTGACTCCCCCACTGGGGAGTTTCAGCAATTTGAGCAAGCCAAAGACTCCAGAAGTCTCAATGAGTTGGCTACTGTCACTGGGCAGACTCAGCCTGCTGCAGCGCCAGTGGCCCATCAGCAGCAACAGTTCATGCCTCCAGCGCAGCTGTTTCAGGTGTCTGTGACGATTTCAGTGGTCTTGTGTGGAAGAAAGCATTTGACAGATGTGTTTGGTTCCAGGCACACTTCCCCCAGGCTGCGATGGGCGCCTTTCAGCCACAGGCCGTGGCCCAGTTCGCACCAGTCCTTGGCACACTGCCACAGCAGCCACAGCAACAGGTTACACTGTAGTGTCAAGTGCTACACTCAATAAAGCACTGGTTAGGATGGCTATGGCGACGTTTGGCCCGCTTAGCGGTTGGCTTCCTCAGGCCAGTAGCCTTGTGTGTTTGTGCAATACCCAGACCCTGTGTAATACCCAAACACAGAAGGCTACTGGGCAGAGGAAGCCAGCCGTTGGGCGGGCCAAGCGTCGCCGTAGCCATCCTAATCAGTGCTGGCAGCCATGAATTGCTTACAAACTGTATATGACCCATTCCGTGCCATTTCAGTTCCTTCCCCCGGTCCAACAACCCATCCCTGAAGCCCCAATGGTGCCCGGTGGGGTGCCCATAGGCCCGGCGGGCATGAGTCAGTTCGCGGCCCAAACGCTACTTCAACAACTGAGGCAGCAACAACAGCAACAGGGCTACTACCACGGAGGGGCCAGGATGGCAGCGGGGGGTCAGCCCCCCTCCAATGCCCCTACGAGCTCCCCCTATGCGGAGGGAGGGGTCTCCTCCCCCCTGGGTCCACCCCCAGCCCAGCAGGGGGTCCAGGTGAGAGGGATTTTGTGGGAATTTTGGTGGTTTCGCCACGAAATTGTGTCATTTTCTAGCAGCCAACTGCGCAAAACGTCTTCCTGACCGGGGAGCACAGTCCCCTGCAAGTCTCTCCAGGGGAGGGCGGCCCCCTGCTGCGACACCCCCAGGCCCCTCCCCCAGCCCCCCAGGGGTCCCAACTGCAGAACGGGTACGGGCTTTCGCCCCCCTCCCTGGACACGGTGCCCCCACCCCCCGCGGCGAATGGTCACGTGGTGGGACAGGGTGGCTCGGCGGAGGGAGGCAACCCGGAGGACACCCCCGTCTGGGTCATGAGGTGGGGATTGAGTTGAGGCAACCCCCGTGCCCGCGAGGCTTAGCCCCCCACTGCCAGAGCATGAGGGGGACTGTCCTATTGCTCTTCC
>JASAMZ010012247.1:0-13168 GCA_030248115.1 Linhomoeus sp. GSCO2_2
ACAGGAAGGAACGGCTAGTCCTATATACTAAGCGGCGTGGACTCTGTTTGTCTGTTTGTCTGTTTGTTTGTTACCACGATAACTCTTGACACAGTTGACGGATCGCGATGATCTATACATCAAAAGAACCGCCATTCTCTGTAGTTGTGCATCTCCTATTGTGGACTTTGGCTGATTACTAAATTCTACAAAAATCACGAAAATATCGACTGCACAGTACATTCTGAGCACTAAACAGTGCCTGGGGGCCATTTTCGTGGAAATTTTGCATTGTTGGGTCATCATTCACTAGAGAGTTGTAGCTGTACTCTGACGTATACTCCGAGGCACTGGAACAGGCGCGATGGTAAATGCGGGCGCTGGCAGGGGCACTGTGTCAAATGACTTCAGATCTATCTGAAATCAGCTATGGGCTAAAGAGAGTCATCATGCATTGAATTCAAGAATGGGAACAGGTGCAATGGTAAATGCGGGCACTGGCAGGGGCACTGTGTCAAAAGACTTCAGATCTATCTGAAATCAGCTATGGGCTGAGTCTTGCGACCAGTGGTGGCGCGTCAAGGGTCTCTGTGTCTTGCGACCAGTGGTGGCGTGCCATGGGTCTCTGTGTCTTGCGCACCATGGGTCTCTGTGTCTTGCGACCAGTGGTGGCGCGCCAAGGGTCTCTGTGTCTTGCGACCAGTGGTGGCGTGCCATGGGTCTCTGTGTCTTGCGCACCATGGGTCTCTGAGTCTTGTGACCAGTGGTGGTGCGCCATCGGTCTCTGTGTCTTGCGACCAGTGGTGGCTCCCCATGGGCCACTGTGTCTTGCGACCAGTGGTGGCACGCCATGTGTTACTGCGTGTTTCAACCATCGGAGATTGGCTAAAGACCATCCTCTTTTGACAATGGAGTATTACCTACGGGCTAAACACTCTAGTCTACATTACTAAGCTAGCTAGGTGTAGTGTCCGTCCGTCCGTCCGTCCGTCTGAAACGCTTGCCTTCCTAGCACTTCGACACGCGACGCTTCAGCATGCGCTTGCCTCGCTAGCACTTCGCCACGCGACGCTTCAGCACGCGCGCGCCTAGACGCCAGCGGGACGCCAGCGGCGGCAATCAATCGCTGCACGGCCAGCGCCGCCTGTTGCAGCCTGCCTTCAACGCAGGCATCGCCTGAACAGTACGGCAAGGCACCGTCGCCGCTCAATCAGGCTCGCTCCCCTTAGCTCGCACTGGATCTGGCGGCTCTCTACCATTTGTTTTGCGCTGCGCTTTGTACGGCGCGTTCGCGAGGCAGTCGACCTTGACAATAAACAGGACGGCCGTTGGGGCGCGCGTACGAGGCGACCAGCGCCGTTGGCTCACAACAGGACAGACCTTGCAACAGACAAACCTTGAACAGGACAGATCTTGCAACAGGACAGATCTTGCAACAGGACAGATCTTGCAACAGGACAGATCTTGCAACAGGACAGATCTTGCAACAGGACAGATCTTGCAACAGGACAGATCTTGCAACAGGACAGATCTTGCAACAGGACAGATCTTGCAACAGGACAGATCTTGCAACAGGACAGATCTTGCAACAGGACAGATCTTGCAACAGGACAGATCTTGCAACAGGACAGATCTTGCAACAGGACAGATCTTGCAACAGGAGAGACCTTGCAACAGGATAGATCTTGCAACAGGACAGACCTTGCAACAGGATAAATCTTGCAACAGGACAGACCTTGCAACAGGACAAATCTTGCAACAGGACAGATTTTGCAACAGGGCAAATCTTGCAACAGGACAGATTTTGCAACATGATAAATCTTGCAACAGGACAGATTTTGCAACAGGACAAATCTTGCAACAGGACAGACCTTGCAACAGGATAGATCTTGCAACAGGAGAGACCTTGCAACAGGACAGACCGTGCAACAGGTCAGACCTTGACAATAAACAGGACGGCCGTTGGGGCGCGCGTGCGAGGCGACCAGCGCTGTTGGCTCACAACAGGACAGACCTTGCAACAGACAAACCTTGAACAGGACAGATCATGCAACAGGACATTACAGCCATTGACGACTACATTCCATGCTATTCAGATCACAGAAATTCTTCTGCAACTGGAAGGAACGGCTAGTCAAAATGAAGCGCTCGACCTCCTGAGCAAGAATCCGACAACAAAAAGTTTCAAAAGGTCAATGAGAGGGCTACAGTAACCAAACGCGATGAAAACTGCAGATTTTGGTTTGATATATCTTGGCACTCGTGCGTTGCAAAGCGGCGGTCTTGAGATCGCTGAAGAGCTCACTGCAAGCCAACATCAAATCATGCTCACAATTAACCTGTAGTTTTGCGTTAGATTCCAGTGTCTTTTTTTAAATTTAGTCTGAAAAGACGATTTTCTTGGTGTAAAGAATTAAACCCGAGCGATACCAATGTTGCGTAGCAAGACCACTCCAAAAAGTGTAGTCGTGAGGAGAGTCAAAGACGCTGCACGAAACCGGAAAGGGCCTTGCTACAATCTCAGTAAAAATTCAAAGCTCAAAACCACTCCGCTTTTTTCGCCCGCCCTCAGGCGGGCGACACCATACGAGAGCTCGGCGTGCGTGCGTGCGTGCGTGCGTGCGTGCGTCCGTCACGCTCTCAGATCTCAACGTTGGAAAGTCGTAGAGAGATGATCTTGGGCTCTACGGATAGGTCTCGACTTGCTGGTAACGTGCCCCTAGAAAGCGACATTCAAAAGTTTGAATTGCGCGCGCTACAGTTACCCGAAGGTCGAAACGCAAAACGGCTCTAGCTCGCTCGTCTTACGTCGTAGAGCGGCGATCGACACGTCAGGTGAAAGGTCTCGACGTGCTCTTTCATGCGGCTGCAAAACTTTTTTCAATTACGCAAACACGCACCGCGGAAAACGCCATTCTCGACATTTTGATGCTAGAATCGCTCTAACTCGCTTAACTTACGTCATAGTGAGAGGATCTCGAGCTTATTGGATAGCTCTCGACTCACTCATCATTTGTTCTCCCATCGGTGTAAATTCAAAAGTTTGAATTGCGCGCGCTATGGTAACCCGAAGGTCAAAACGCAAACCGGCTCTAGCTCGCTCGTCTTGCGTCGTAGAGCGGCAATCGACACGTCAGGTGAAAGCTGTCGACGCGTTCTTTCATGCGGCTGCAGGTTTTTTCAATCACGCAAACACGCACCGCGGAAAGCGCCATTCTCAACATTTTGACGCTAAGATCGCTCTAACTCGCTCAACTTGCGTCGTAGAGGGACGATCTCGAGCTTATTGGATAGCTCTCGGCTCACTGATCATTTGTTCTCCGATCGGTCGATACTCAAAAGTTTGAATTTCGTGACTTACAGTAACTCGAAGGTGCAAAAGCACAAAACGGCTCTAACTCGCTCGTCTTACGTCGCAGAGCGGCAATCGACACGTCAGGTGAAAGCTTTCGGCGTGCTCTTTCATGCGGCAGCAATATATTCTTTTAATAACGCAAGCACGCACCGCAAAAACGCCATTCTCGAGATTTTAACACTAAGATCGCTCTTTGCTACATGGCCAGAAGTGCGACACGGTCTGATTGCTCGTAGTGCGCTTTTTTGTGCTCTGTCAGATGTTTGCTAAAACTTTTACAAGTTTTTTGTCACTTTTTTAAAAGCGTTGCTTGAAAGAGGTGTCTTCTTGCTCTGAAAACCAAATTGCGGGCGAAATCAATATTGCTATGCAATACCCTCTTGCGAAGCGGGGGCTCGTGAAGCGGAGCATGCGGGCGACAAACTCTCGCGATCTCTGCAGAAAGAACGCAACTCTTTGCAATGTCAGTCAGGATACAAGCTCAACTTTTTAATACCGGAGCTTGTTGTTGTCCTGGCACACAACTGGCAACAGTGATGCAAGAACAACGCACCAAAATTTCGAAATATCGCAATAAAATCAAAAATAAGGAGAAAGAGTGGACGAATTCGGCCCACTCATTCGCAATTTTTTCGCCCGCCCTCAGGCGGGCGACACCCTAGGAGAGCTCGGCGTGCGTGCGTGCGTCCGTCCGTGCGTGCGTGCGTGCGTCCGTCACGCTCTCAGATCTCGGCGTTGGAAAGTCGTAGAGAGACGATCTTGGGCTCTACGGATAGGTCTCGACTCACTGATTAGTCATAACCGGTGTTGAGACTCAAAAATTTGAATTTCGCGAGTTACAGTAACCCGAAGGTCCAAAACGCAAAGCGGCTCTAACTCGCTCGTCTTACGTCGTAGAGCGGCAGTCGACACGTCAGGTGAAAGCTCTCGACGTGCTCTTTCATGCGGCATCAACAAGCTTTTCAATTACGCAAACACGCACCGCTGAAACGCCATTCTTGGCATTTTGACGTTAAAATCGCTCTAAGGCGCTCAACTTGCGTCGTAGAGAGACGATCTTGAGCTTTTTGGATAGCTCACGACTCACTGATCATTTTTTCTCCCATTGGTCGGAACTCAAAAGTTTGAATTTCGCGAATTACAGTAACTCGAAAGTGCAAAAGCACAATACGGCCCTAACTCGCTCGTCTTACGTCGTAGAGCGGCAATCGACACGTCAGGTGAAAGCTCTCGACGTGTTCTTTCATGCGGTTACAAAAGTTTGTTCAATTACGCAAACACGCACCGCGGAAAACGCCATTCTCGGGATTTGACGCTAAAGATCGCTCTAACTCGCTCAACTTGCGTCGTAGAGAGACGATCTCGAGCTTATCGGATAGCTCTCGACGCAATGATCATTTGTTCTCCTATCGGTCGAAATCAAAAGTTTGAATTTCGCGAGTTACAGTAACTCGAATGTGCAAAAGCACAAAACGGCTCTAAATCGCTCGTCTTACGTCGTAGAGTGGCATTCGACACGTCAGGTGAAAGCTCTCGGCGTGCTCTTTCATGCGGCAGCAACAAATTTTTTAATTACGCAAACACGCACCGCAGAAAGCGCCATTCTCGAGATTTTAACACAAAGATCGCTCTTTGCTAAATGCAGAAGTGCTACACGGTTTGATTGCTCGTAGTGCGCTCTTTTGTGCTCTGTCAATTGCTTGCCAAAGCTTTTACAAGTTTTTGTCACTTTTTTAAAAGCGTTGCTTGAAAGAGGGATGTTCTTGCTCTAAAAGCCAAATCGCGGGCGAAATCAATATTGCTATGCAATACCCTCTTGCGAAGCGGGGGCTCATGAAGCGGAGCATGCGGGCGATGAACTCTCGCACTCTCGACAGAAAGAATGCAACTCTTTGCAATGTCAGTCAGAATACAAACTCAACTTTTTAAGAGACGCTGTCCGAGAGAATCGACTCTTCGCGGCCAATAGTGGGCACGAATTTTCGACCTTCTCCGATTTGACTAATTTTCACATATGCATAAAACGGAAGTAATCCTAAGCATCCTAGTTTTTGTCTCAGGTCGCTGCGACGTTCCAAGCTCAAGTTACAGGGTGTCAAAGTTGGCCTATCTCACCAAATTTTGGTCCTTCAAATGGCAAACAGTCAAATTGCTATTTCTCGAGATTGAGTGAAAGGAACGAACTGATTTTTGGACACGTGATATACAACTAGCACCTGTACATATGTGGTTGGTTGTGGTCAATTTCGTTGCGCCTAGCGAGCACAGCGTTCAAAACCCCGTCGGCGGTGGCGGCGGTATAAATTTTTGGTTTTTTGGTTTTTGCTAATTTTTACCACAAAATCGTCCGAAGGTACACCCAATTTTTTCTTCAGTTGTAGCTTATTTAAATGCCTATCGATTGGTCTTTAAACGAAAAAAATTTACATACCCCCATTTTAGATATATGCGACGGAGTGAGCTGGATTTCGCCAATATTGACAATTCTTACTGGCGCGGTGGCAGACACGGAAAGTCGCGTATCTTGCAGTGGGGCAGGCCTAATGAACTGATTTTTCCACAATTAACGAAGAAGACCTGCCTCTACAAACTGCAAAAGTTTCAGCCAATTCCGTGCTGTGATGCCAACTCAG
Source organism: Linhomoeus sp. GSCO2_2 (assembly GCA_030248115.1). Taxonomy (NCBI): domain Eukaryota; kingdom Metazoa; phylum Nematoda; class Chromadorea; order Monhysterida; family Linhomoeidae; genus Linhomoeus; species Linhomoeus sp. GSCO2_2. Next base: position 5,968 of record JASAMZ010012247.1, read on the forward strand.
CGGCGAAAACCCCATGGATGGTGGCGGGTCCAGAAAATTCGATACTGGGTCTTGACTACTAAGCATTCAAACTTTTGTAGCAGCAGAACGACACAAAGTTTGAAGGTGGTGTAGTTGAATAAAATACTTCTATATGGCTCCTGCAACAGCTCACAAAGTTTCAGCAAAATCGGAGACACTATTTTATGTGTAGAAATTGCCTTCACGACAAATATTCTCAGAAATGAGAGTTACTCCGATTTCGCTGAAATTTTGTGAGCTGTTGCAGGAGCCATATAGAAGTATTTTATTCAACTACACCACCTTCAAACTTTGTGTCGTTCCGCTGCTACAAAAGTTTGAATGTTCGGTAGTCAAGACCCAGTATCGAATTCTCTGGACCCGCCACCATCCATGGGGTTTTCGCCGCTGCGTTGGCATCGCAGCACGGAATTGGCTGAAACTTTTGCAGTTTGTAGAGGCAGGTCTTCTTCGTTAACTGCGGAAAAACAGTTCATTAGGACTGCCCCACTGTAAGCTACGCGACTTTCCGTGTCTGCCACCGCGCCAGTAAGAATTGCCAATATTGGCGAAATCCAGCTCACTCCGTCGCATATATCTAAAATGGGGGTATGTAAATTTTTTTCGTTTAAAGACCAATCGATAGGCATTTAAATAAGCTACAACTGAAGAAAAAATTGGGTGTACCTTCGGACGATTTTGTGGTAAAAATTAGCAAAAACCAAAAAATCAAAAATTTATACCGCCGCCACCGCTGACGGGGTTTTGAACGCTGTGCTCGCTAGGCGCAACGAAATTGACCACAACCAACCACATATGTACAGGTACTAGTTGTATATCACGTGTCCAAAAATCAGTTCGTTCCTCTCACTCAATCTCGAGAAATAGCAATTTGACTTTTTGCCATTTGAAGGACCAAAATTTGGTGAGATAGGCCAACTGTGACACCCTGTAACTTGAGCTTGGAACGTCGCAGCGACCTGGGACAAAAACTAGGATGCTTAGGATTACTTCCGTTTTAACATATGTGAAAATCAGCCAAATCGGAAAAGGTCGAAAATTCGTGCCCACTCAAGGGTCGATCCTCTCCGACAGCGTCTCTTAATACCGGAGCTTGTTTAAAAGAGACTTGTTTCGCCCGGCCTCAACCGGGCGACACCCTACGAGAGCTCGGCGTGCGTGCGTGCGTGCGTGCGTGCGTGCGTGCGTGCGTGCGTGCGTGCGTGCGTGCGTGCGTGCGTGCGTGCGTGCGTGCGTGCGTGCGTGCGTGCGTGCGTGCGTGCGTGCGTGCGTCCGTGCGTCCGTCACGCTCTCAGATCTCGGCGTTGGAAAGTCGTAGAGAGACGATCTCGGGCTCTACGGATAGGTCTCGACTTACTGGTAATGTGCCTCAAGAAATCGACATTCAAAAGTTTGAATTGCGCGCGCTACAGTAGCCCGAAGGTCAAAACGTAAAACGGCTCTAACTGGTTCGTCTTACGTCGCAGAGCGGCAATCGACACGTTAGGTGAAAGCTCTCGACGTGCCCTTTCATGCGGCAGCAACAAGTTTTTCAGTTACGCAAACACGCACCGCGGAAAACGCCATTCTCGAGATTTTAGCGCTAAAATCGCTCAAACTCGCTCAACTTGCGTCGTAGAGAGACGATCTCGAGGTCTGTGGATAGCTCTCGACTCGCTGATCATTTGTTCTCCCATTGGTCGAAACTCAAAAATTTGAATTTCGCGAGTTACAGTAACCTGAAGGTTTAAAACGCAAAACGGCTCTAACTCGTCTGTCTTGCGTCGTAGAGAGGTGATCTTGAGCACCTTGGATAGCACTGGACTCATTGACCATCTGTTCTCCCATTGGTCGAAACTCAAAGTTTGAATTTCGCGAGTTACAGTAACCCAAATGTCCGAAAACGCAAAACGGCTCTAACTCGCTCGTCTTACGTCGTAGAGCGGCGATCGACACGTCAGGTGAAAGCTCTCGACGTGTTCTTTCATGCGGCAGCAACAATTTTTAACATTACGCAAACACGCACCACGGGAAACGAAATTCTCGAGATTCGAACACTAAAATCACTCTAACTCGCTTGATTTGCGTCATAGAGAGACGATCTCGAGCTCAGTGGATAGCTCACGACTCACGGATTATTTGCGAAACTTGAAAATTTGAATTTCGTGAGTTACAGTAACCCGAAGGTGCAAAAGCACAAAACGGTTCTAACTTGCTCGTGTTACGTTATAGAGCGGCAATCAGCACGTCAAGTTTAAGCTCTCGGCGTGCTCTTTCATGTGTCAGCAAACATTTTGTAATTGACTAAAACACGCGTCACAGAAACAATGGTTTTGAGTTTTACTTAAGCGATTAGAGCGACACTCGGCACGTCATTCCAAGGCTCGCTACGTACTACACGCGCCAAGAACAAGCTTTGTCTAAAAACTGTGGCACCACGTTGGCATCAGTGTAAACTTGAGAGCGTGTGCGCGATAATGTGCACTGGATAGTGAAGTGCCGCTAGACATTTAGCCGACAATCTGGTGAGGTACCTATAGCCGCAATTGGTCTTGGATTTGTTCGGGTACCTGATCCACATATGGATCAGAAGATTCGCCGCAGGCACACTTTGCGCTTATAATTGTGGCAACTGATCCATAAATGGATCAGAAAAATTCGCCGCAGGTACACAGTGCAATAAAAGTGTCTAAATGAGACGACGCCCTATTGAAAAGGGTATAAATGGGACGACGCCCTATTGAAAAGGGTATAAATGGGACGACGCCCTATTCTTTTGGGCTTAGTGCTCGATGCATCCACACAAAGATATGTTCGACACAAAGATATGCTCTATGCTCGATACTTCCGTGCAAAACTATTTTGAAATTTAAGCTGTTTGGAATTGTCAAAATTTGGGAATTTTGACAATACCCTTGAAAATATCCCTAATTTCGTTAATTATAAAATCAGAAACTATTTGCTAAATACTTGGCAGACTATGCTCGACACACCCTTGAAAAGAAAGTTTTAAATTTAGACTGTTTGAATTTGTCGAAATTTGGGAATTTTGACAAAAACCTTGAAAATATCCCTAATTACGTTAATTATAAAATCTGAAACTATTTGATAAATACTTGGCAGACTATGCTCGACACATCCGCGAAAAGAAATTTTGAAATTTAAGCTGTTTGAAATTGTCGAAATTTGGGAATTTTGACAAAAACCTTAAAAATATCCCCAATTTCGTTAATTATATTCGCTGAAACTACTTGTTAACTACTTGGCAGACTATGCTCGATACATCCGTGCAAAGAAGTTTTGAAATTTAAGCTGTTTGAATTTGTTGAAATTTGGCAATTTTGACAAAACCCTTGAAAATATCCCTAATTTCGTTAATTATAAAATCTGAAACTATTTGATAAATACTTGGCAGACTATGCTCGACACATCCGCGAAAAGAAATTTTGAAATTTAAGCCGTTTGAAATTGTCGAAATTTAGGAATTTTGACAAAAACCTTGAAAATATCCCTAATTTCGTTAATTATATTTGCTGAAACTATTTGCTAAATACTTGGCAGACTATGCTCGATACATCCGTGCAAAGAAGTTTTGAAATTTAAGCTGTTTGAATTTGTCGAAATTTGGCAATTTTGACAAAAACCTTGAAAATATCCCTAATTTGGTGAATTCCAAAATCCGAGACTATGTCACAAATTCATCGCGTCTTATGCCCTTTCCATTTCAGCAAAAACTTTGCCGATACGACTTGTAAATAAAAGTGTCATTTTTGACATTTTCATATTTTAATTGTAAATATCTCGAAATAGGGAAATTAGCAACAGAAACGGACAACGGCACGTTACTCAGCGCATTCGACTCCATCGGGTGGCACTAACCGTCATGTCTAGTTTTTCCGTACTTACACACACACACACACACACACAGAGGAACGAACAGACAATAGCGTCCGTATATATACTCGCCGCCCTGGGGGGCGGCGAAAAAATAAACTTCGTTTTGCTCCATGGATAGAAGTACGACACGGCTTGATTGCTCATAGTGCGTTCTTTTGTGCTCTGTCATATGTTTGTCAAACTTTGACATGTTTTTGTCACTTTTTTAAAAGCGTTGCTCGAAAGAAGGATTTTCTTACTCTAAAAACCAAATCCCGGGCGATATCAATATTGCTAAGCAATACCCTCTTGCGAAGGGGGAGCTCGTGAAGCGGAGCAATACGGGCGATGAGCTCTCGCACTCTCTGCAGAAAGGACGCAACTCTATGCAATGTCAGTCAGAATACAAACTCAACTTTTAATACCGGAGCTTGTTTTCGCCCGGCCACAGCCGGGCGCACCCCTACGAGAGCTTATCGTGCGTGCGTCCGTCTGCGCGTGCGTTCGTCACGCTATCAGATCTCGGCGTTGGAAAGTCGTAGGAAGGCGATCTTGGGCTCTACGGAAAGGTCTCGACTTACTGGTAATGTGCCTCGAGAAATCGGCGTTCAAAAGTTTGAATTGCGCGCGCTACAGTAACCCGAAGGTTCAAACTGAAAACGGCTATTACTCGCTCGTCTTACGTCGTAGAGCGGCGTGCGATAGGTCAACTAAAAGGTCTCGACGTGTTCTTTCGTTTGGCATTAAAACTTTTGTTAATTACGCAAACACGCAACACGAAAAGCGACGTTCTCGCGTTTTTAACGCAGAAATCGCTCTAACTCGCTCAGCGTGCGTCGTACGGAGACGATCTTGGGTTGGTTGGATAGCTCTCGACTCACTGATCATTTGTTCTTCTATTGGTCGAAACTCAAAAGTTTGAATTTCGGGAGCTACAGTAACCCAAAGGTTCAAAACGCAAAACTTATCTAACTCGCTCGTCTTCCGTCATAGAGAGACGATCTTGAGTTCGTTGAATAGGTTTTGGCACACTGATAATTCCGTTAAGAGAAGTCGAAATTCAAAAGTTTGAATTGCGCGCGCAACAGTGACCCGAAAGTCCAAAACGCGAAACGGCTCTAACACGCTCGTCTTACGTCGTAGAGCGGCGTGCGATAGGTCAACTAAAAGGTCTCGACGTACTCTTTCGTTTGGCATTAAAAATTTTGTTAATTACGCAAACACGCACCACGAAAAGCGACATTCCTGCGTTTTTAGCATAGGAATCGCTCTAACTCGCTCAGCGTGCGTCGTAGAGAGACGATCTTGAGTTGCTGGATACCTCTTGACTCACTGATCATTTGTTCATCTATTGGTCGAAACTCATAAGTTTGAATATCGCGATCTACAGTAACCCAAAGGTTCAAACAGCAAATCGGCCCTAACTCGCTCGTCTTACGTTGTAGAGCGGCATTCGTTCGACCGTTTGAAAGCTTACGTTGAGGCAGTTGTTGAACACTCATTCCTAAAGAAATACTTTTATTTTTTTAAACCCTTGTCTTACGAACAACTTTGTCTGCTAAAAAAATTAATCCCGGGCGATTCCAATGTTGCCTTGCAACAACCACTCAGAAATGCGTGTGTCTTGCTCAAAAAAATAATCCCGGGCGATCCCAATGTTGCCCTGCAAGAACCCCTCAGAATGGAGCGTGTCAGAAGTAGCGCATGAATAGTGGACTCCGGGCGGGCGCGCTTCATATCGGAAAGGCTTCGAAATACTTTACAAAAGTATCCACTCTTTTACTCTTCCACTTTAAAACACTCACAAACCACTCTGTATTAATAAAACAACTCAACTTTTTTAAAACAGCTTGTTGGGCCTTTAATGCCATATCCTATTATAAACTAGCACCGCAGACAAGATGTTTGAAAGAACTTGTCGAGAGCTTTAACCTGACATGTTGATTGCTGCTCTATGACGTAAGACGGGTGAACTAGAGCCGTTTTGCATTTAGACTTTTGGGTTACTGTAGTGCACGCAACTCAAACTTTTGAATTTCGACTTCTCTTAGCGAAACGATCAGTGAGTTGAGAGCTATCCATAGAGCCCAAGATCGTCTCTCTACGACATTCCAGCACTGAGATCGGTGTTTCCAGGTGTTTCAAAAGTCCAGTCCCCACCATCCCCAGCAAGCTGGAGAAAAGCTAGAAGGATGAAACTTGGAGATATGTTAGCCCAATGTGTTGACACATCTGGCTCCAAATTTCAGCACTTTAGACCCATCCACGCGGGAATGGCAGGGCCACATGTACCAGGTGTTTCGAAAGTCCAGTCTCCCCCATCCCCAGCAAGCTGTAGGAAAGCTAGAAGGATGAAACTTGGCGATGTGTTAGCCCAATGTGTTGTCACGTCTGACTCCAAATTTCAGCACTTTGCACCCGTCCACGCGGGGATGGCAGCTCAAAACGCAAAATTGATCAATTTCTTGTTCAGAAAATGACCAATCTTGCGTTTCGAGCTGCCATTCCCGCGTGGATGGGTCTAAAGTGCTAAAATTTGGAGTCAGATGTGACAACACATTGGACTAACATATCTCCAAGTTTCATCGTTCTAGCATTCTTGCAGCTTGCTGGGGATGGGGGAGACTGGACTTTCAAAACACCTGACGCTCTTCGGAGCTGTAGTGCCTCGCCACTCGCCAGACAGCATTATGTTCACCATAAGGGCACAATGTACTCTCCAGAGTTTTAGTTCCTCACCAGAGAAGTCTACGATGTAGTAATGGACGTATGTTGTCAGTTTTGTGATGATTCTCCAATCTGTTTTTTTGCCTGATCGAATAAGAAAATGCTTTCCAATTATCAAGAGAGAAATCGGTTGTCAATTAGCAATGGAAAACAGTGGTACTGTGTTTTTTCCCTGTTTTGAGATGACTGATAATAGACTTTTTCGCTGAAAGACAAGAAAAACACACTTACCCAAAAAAAGTGCACTTATTCGGTAAGGTGACATCAATAGGTTACCTTACCGAATAAGCTAATTTTTTTCAATTACATTTGCATTTCAATTACTATGTTTGATTCTGGTCCGGACACTAAGCGGATAAGCACCTCTCCCAGAGGCAGGTTAAAAACAAGTCTATTTTAAAAAGTGGAGTGGTTTTGAGCTTTGAATTTTTACTGAGATTGTAGCAAGGCCCTTTTCGGTTTCGTGCATCGTCTTTGACTCTACTCGCGACTACACTTTTTGGAGTGGTCTTGCTACGCAACATTGGTATCGCTCGGGTTTAATTCTTTACACCAAGAAAATCATCTTTTCAGACTAAATTTAAAAAATGACACTGGA
>JASAMZ010012249.1:0-25756 GCA_030248115.1 Linhomoeus sp. GSCO2_2
AGGGCGGGAAGGGACGGCCGAAGCTCCATCTGCCGCATCTACTACAGCCGGGCCGATCGAGAGGCCATGTGCTTCCTCGTCAGGCAGGAGATTCTCAAGATGAAGGCGCAGAAGCGCGACACCTCCTTTCGACAGAAGTCGCTGACGGAAGGCTGCGAGAAGATGATCGACTTCTGCGAGAAACCGTGGTGAGCGGCTGATGCGTTCGTTGCGTTGACTACTGACTAGAGAGATGATGGCCTTGCTTGTATGTGGCGTGCTCTGCGCAATGCACTTTTGTTCAGCTTCTGACAACGGCGCCAATTGAGCGATCAAAGCTCAGCAAAAGCCGCCATTCACAAATGCAAATGAACCATCATCCTGCGCAGAACGCTTTCTCAAATGAAATCGATCGTAAGAAGCAGCTGGCCCGTTCAGTTGTCGTCACAAGTCTCTGGTGAACTACTTCGGCGGCGACGACCAGTTCTCCGTCTGCAAATCCCACTGCGACTACTGCGTCAATCCCAGACAGTTCGACAAGTGCTTGAGAATTCTCGAGGCGTCCGCACTCTCACGACAGATGGGCGGCTTCTACCGGAAGCGCAGTTTGGAAGCGGCCGACGATTCCGACCTCTACGAAGGCGGCCGGAAGACGACAAAGTTTGTGTCATTTTCTTTTGGACTATAATTCGTATAGAGGTATGTACAACTATTCTGTGACTTCCAGGTACGAGGAGTCGAACGAGGAATCGGGCGTCGTCGGTCGGTGGGCGAAGGACTCGTCTGGAGACGACGACGAGCGCCAAAGGCGACAACGACTGGTCGCCGACGAATTCAAGCGGCGCAGAATGGTTGGCCGATGTGGCTGCTTACCGAGAGTACCTGAGCCTGTTCATTGAGGAATACAATAGCTAATGGCTATATGCTTCTTCAGGCCCGTCCGAATCAGTCGGCCCCGTCACTATACGCGTCAACGACGACGACGACGGCCACGCTAATTGTGGCGCCGGACGCCAAGCGCATCAGCAATGTCGCCGCCAGTGTAAGCGCCCGCGCTCTCCTTCGGCTGAAGCTGAGTTGTGCGCACCTTTCAGAGGCGAGAAATGATGCGCTGCCAACTGGAGAAGGAGCTGATGAGTAACAGGAATGGCTTGGCACCCGACTTGTCGAGGTGAGCGCTGCTGTTTGGTTCTTTTGTCTGCTGCCTCAATTTTCGAGCTGCGTTATCATGGCATGACACAATTGATGGATGGATGAGTGTAGCTGTGGACTAGACTGCTCTGTAATGCGTGAAGAGTGCGCAGAGTTACCAAATGCTAATGCACCTACCATTTGTAACGTGCAGTCGATATTCGCGCTTGTAGTGTTGGCTAAAGGCGCAGGACGAACTTCTAGAGAGCAGCTTGTGGCGCTGTCGGCCGAGGTGGAGTTCGACGTCTACAAAAGCGCCAAGTCACAACTCAGCTACACGGGACAGATTACCAAAGCGGTGGGCGCATCTGCTCTTGTGTGCGTCCACTCTGAGTGCAACTCGACATATGAGCATATGCACGCGCGTACAGATTCGCGACATCCGTCAGAGCACGAAGGAAGGCAGGCTGTACAGGGCGACCTCACCTGCGCCAGAGGACAGAGTGCCAATGGAGAGTTGCCAGCAGTTCACTTCCGCTTCCAAAGTCTTGTGATGCCTTTCCCACTTTTTCAATGGGCACTCTTTTGTCAATCGGTTGTGATATCCCACGGTGGAAGTAAAGTGTTTGTACCTGTCGGCCAGATGTTCTGTGGAGATGGCTGTCGCATCCGCTACAGTGTGTCTGGCGTCACTTGGCGATTGGTGCATTTAGATAATTGTGGCTGTGTAGCTTCCACAGAAGTGGTTGCAGTTGGAAATGTCGAGCAGCAGTAGCGACAGTGAGAGCGACAGCACCAGCGAGCAGAAAGGATTAGCTGCGGAAGAGGGGAGGGATGCTCCCTCATCGTCTGGAGAAGCCGCAGACACGACGCAGTCGTCCGCTGGGGATGACGCAGAGGAGCAGAAGTCCTTCGCCGACTTGGTTGTGTGACTTTCTCGTTATACCTACTCGGCACGGTAAAGCAGTCGTGTAATATCGTACCTAAATCCGTAGTTTATGGAAACGCATCGCTTGGTTGGGCTTGTTGGAAGTTAGCCGATTCATCTCTCCTCTCCTCTAGCGATTAGTCTGGTCTGGGCACTCGCCATCGCATCAAAAGGCACGACACTTGACAGTCTCCCATCGTTATCATCATAGCACATCGCCCATTGTCGTCGTCTTCGGAGGGGCTGTTCAGCTGGTGTAGACGACGGCGTCGATGGGGCTGGCCGACGTCTGCAGCGTGCCGTACTTGTAGGCGCAGAAGGCGACGACGAGTCCCAGGCCGGCCGTCAGCAGTAGGCTCTCGGTGGCCGCCGACAGCGGCAGCAGCCTTCCCTCTCCTGCTCTGGCCTGCCTCTTGGCCGCCTTGTCCTCGATGCGCAGGTGGTTCCTGGGCGCCATGCGCAACTCCAACTGGCGCTGCTGCGCCGTCGACGTCAGCTCCTCCTCTCTCAGTCTCGGGCAGAGGTACTCTTCGTTCTCGCTACCCATTCTGAACGGCAATGAGAGACGTCGGGGCAACTCGGAATCGGAGGGAATTTTTCTCGGAGTGGGCACCGCTGTCGGAAGTAGCCGTCGCTGTTGCTGATTCTGTTGTACTTGACGCGCGTGGCGATGGTGGCCTTGGAGGCGACGCGCTCGGCTAGCCGCAGCAGCTCGGCGGGGCGGTCGACCTTGAGCTGTCGTCCCACGGGAACGGTCATCAGCTCGAGTCGAATGGGCGGGTCGAAGGTGCGCGGGTGCTCCGAGTTGAGGGCCAGCTTCAGTTGGCGGTACTCGAAGGGCTCCAGCACGCCCGTCGACAGCGACGCCGGCTGGGCCGTGATCGCGCTGGGAATGTTGCCTGCAAGTGAAGTGACGCGGGGCTTAGACTCGCAGCGGTGGAAGCAAGTGGTAGAAGCGCAGGGGCGCACAGCGTAGCTTGTAGACGACGTTGGCGGTTGTCTCGTTCTCGAGGACGACCAGCGCGTAGGCGGGCTCCTGCCGACGAGAGCGCGCGAACAGCACAGGCTCTGCCTTGACCTCGCACATTCTTCCTTCTTCTTCTTCTTCGTCGCTTCTTACTTCTCAACTTCAGCTTCTTATTTATCAATCAGCCAGTTTTAGTTTCTGACACAGATTACGAATCTGACAATTCCCCTGTGTGTCGGCTCTGTAACCCAACATTTCTCAGGGCGTGACGGAGGTACTGTGCGAGGCGTGCTTGAGGCTGGGCTGGAGCACTCCAACGCGCGTCCAGGCGGAGTCTTTGGGTCCGGCGCTGTCTGGTCGCGACGTGATCGGTTTGGCAGAGACGGGCTCTGGAAAGACTGCCGCCTTCGCCTTGCCCATCCTCCAACGGCTGCTGGAGACTCCGCAGCGCCTCTTCGCCCTCGTGCTCACTCCCACCAGGGAGCTGGCCTTCCAGATCGCCGAGCAGTTCGAGGCGCTCGGCAGCGCCATCGGCCTCAAAGTCGGTCGGTGACCACGCTCGACTACAGCATACTACTAAGTAGAACTTGAACGTCGACATTTCCTTCAGCCGTGGTGGTGGGCGGCATCGACATGATGACGCAGACGGTGGCGCTGGCCAAGAAGCCCCACGTCATTATCGGTTGGTCGGTTGGGTGGTACGCACTTTGGTGAAGGCTCTTCGTATGGAGCTCCGAAGCGCACTGCAGCGACTCCTGGCCGCCTGGTGGACCACCTGAAGAACACGAAGGGCTTCAATCTTCGCTCCCTCAAGTTCCTGGTCATGGACGAGGCCGATCGCATTCTCAACATGGACTTCGAGGCGGAAATAGACGAGATCCTGAAGGTCCTTCGTTACCGCCGCCTGCCGTCAGAATAGACTAGAAGGAATGAAAAGCGATCGTTGTTGCAGGTCATTCCCAAGGAGCGCAACACCTACCTGTTCTCGGCCACGATGACCAAGAAGGTTTGCGCTGCCGGATTGTCTGATGATCAGCAGTTCCACGCTTGCCTCTCCTACACAGGTGGCCAAGCTGCAGCGAGCCTCGCTTCGAGATCCGGCCAGGGTGACGGTATCGTCCAAGTATCAGACGGTGGACAAACTCAAGCAGTACTACCTCTTCATACCCTCCAAGCACAAGGTAGGGCCCCCGCTGTAGCTCCCTCGAAGGCGCGACGTACAACGCGTGAAATACCGTCGATCGAAGTGTGGAGTCACATGCGAGTAACTTAGGCAGACCTGGGATGCGCGCTTGTGACTCGTGATAGATGGCGTGCGAAGATTTTCCATGCCACAAACAGACACAGATACGGAAACACATAGAAATTGCCATTCAAACTTCCAGAATACCGTAACATAATATCGCACAAGTGTCATAGGCAGAAGCGATTGAAACATTCAATTCAAACTTCGACAATATTCTACGGTAACATAATGCCCCACAAGTGTCATAGGCAGAAACGATTGAAACATTCAATTCAAACTTCTACAATATTCTACCGTAACATAATGCCGCACAAGTGTCATAGGCAGAAACGATTCAAACATTCAATTCAAACTTCCACAATATTCTACCCTAACATAATATAGCACAAGTGTCATAGGCAGAAGCGATTCAAATATTCAATTCAAGCTTCCACAATATTCTACCCTAACATAATACCGCACAAGTGTCATAGGCAGAAACGATTCAAACATTCAATTCAAACTCTGACTACGGTATTATAGGATATTCGTAGCAACATCGAATCTAAAAGTGCGCTCTTGACGCTTAGTCGACCTGGAGAACTCCGCTAACTCATCTCATGCCTTGAACGGAAGGCGTCGCCTTGTCTCCATCCCACAGGACGTCTACCTTGTGTCGGTGGTGAACGAGTTGGCGGGCAACAGCTTCATCGTCTTCTGCTCCACCTGCGCCAACACCACTCGAACGGCTCTGCTTCTGCGCAGTCTCGGCTTCTCCGCCATCCCACTCAACGGACACATGAGCCAGGTCTAGCGCTGCATAGTAGCCGAAGTTGTTTGCATGCGCATGCTTGTGAATCTGTGTTTCTGTCAATTTGTGCCGACTGCAACCCTGTAGCGAAAGTTGAAATTTGGCATAGAAAGTTTATTCACATAAGTATTGAGGAAGAAAGAATATAAGAGAAGTATGTCGGCGGCGGAAAGCTGGAATCGATGGACGCCCGGCGGCTTCGGCGGGATCGACCTCTCCAAGCAGCGGCCGTTGTGTCGCGTCGGCCGATCGCTGAGTCGTCGGTCGGTGGTGTCGACGTCCAAGACTGGCGGACGACAGCGCAAGGACGCCATTCTTCGCCCGAGCAGCGGCCGGATGTTGGCGATTCGACCGGGCGCCCTGCCGCTGCGTGGCACCGAGCAGAGTACGAGGGGAAGATCGATCGCCTCGCCAGCCGACGACAGTCTCGACGACGGCCAGAGCAGCGAGGCGACCCTGCTGCTGCGTCGCGCCAAGGGGCCGCACCCGATCGAGGAGGCCGAGCTGCTGCCTGTCGCCGCCTCCGCCCGCCTGCCGGTTCTGCTCTCCTTCAGTCGGCGGATCGAGACTTGGCCCATCTATGAGAGGGAACCCCGTCCGACAGTGGCTTCCCTGCTCTTCTGGCCGTTCTACTGCTACGACCCTGTCGAGAAGGGCGCGTCGAAGTGGGTGCAGCTGTCCGAGTCTCGGCCGACGGAGGCCGTCGTCAAGCCGCTACCTCTGCCTCCCCTAGAGAGGCGCCTGCAACTGTGCCTGATCAAGCCGACGTCGCTGCCGCGCTCGCGACCGGTTCTGCTGCTGAAGGAAGGCCCTCGGCTTCTGGAGCGCATCTTCAGCCTGACAGAGCAAGAGACCTACACGCTTGTGAGCTGGCAGCGCGCCGTCTGTGCCGACATCGACCGGCCGCCCAGAATGGAGGTGCTGATTCCCATGGACGGTCAGGCCGACGCGCTGCGACTCTCGCCGGAACGGAATTGCACCTTGGGCGGACTTCAGCCGACGATGGCCCTCTTCTTGCTGCCTTCGGTGCTGTCGGCGACCCGAGTGGACGCCCCATCGCCAGCCAATCTCCGACTGGAAGACCTCGAGTTGCCCGAGCCCCGAGTCGACGTTCGCCGAGTGCTTCTGTCCGACCCCAAGCCGGCTGCGGAAGAAGAAGAGAAGGAGGAATGTTCGCGACCGTCCAGCTACGCCACTTGGGACGTCGTCGAGTCTTGCTGCTGCTGCTCCTGCTTCGACAGAGATGAAGGGAACGAGTCGGAGGAGCGGCCTTCGTCGGCGGCGTCGTCGACCATTTCGACTACTGCCAAGGAGAAGGCGCAAGCGCTGGAGCTGCTGCTGCGCGCCAGCCGCTTCTTCTCCAACGAGGGCGCCGTCTTCCAGAAGCTGTAGTGATTTTGATGGCGGCTGCGATCGCGATCATTTGCTCGTCGCTGGTCGCTTGTGTCTCTTGCGTTTTTGCTGAGAAGGAAAGAAATTGGGTGGCGAAATACCCTTGTTAAGATGAAGCATGCTTTCGTGTTTTATTGTCTGTCTATGTACAATTCAGGCCAAACGTCTGGGTGCCCTGAACAAATTCAAAGCGAAAACGAGGTCGATTCTGATTGCTACGGATGTCGCTAGCCGGTAAGAAGTGGCTTGTCATTCAGCTTGAATCCGCAGATTCCATTTTCTAACTGATTGTTCAACGAAAGCAGTGTCGACAAATGACTTGAGAGCGAACTGTTGAGAGAACTGCGTGTGTAAGTGTTAGGTCTGTCGCAGCCTGTGTATGTGTGTGGAAGGCTCGTACCTGTTCGTTGGATGAGTCTACCGTAATACTCCACAAAAATACGGCAATGCGTGTTTGGATTCTGGTGATCGGCGCATATGGTGCTCATATGCGGGGCAATTCAGGGGCCTGGACATTCCCCACGTGGACGTCGTCTTGAACTTCGACATACCCACTCACTCCAAGGACTACATCCACCGAGTGGGCAGAACGGCGCGCGCCGGCCGCTCCGGTCTCGCCCTCACCTTCGTCACGCAGTCGGTCGCTTCTCCTTTTTGGCCACCCTCTGTACCTATGTGTCTACCATTGGGTAGAGAGAGCTCTGTGTGTTGAAGGTACGACGTGGAGCTGTACCAGAGGATCGAGTTCCTTCTGGGCAAGCAGCTGCCCCTCTATCCCACCAACGAGCCTGAAGTCATGGCACTGGCTGAGAGAGTGGCCGAAGCACAGCGATACGCCAAACAGGTACTATGTGGTGCCTTGGCCTTTGGTGCTGTTGCTGCTTAGGCATAGGGCAACTTGGCGGCAGGCAGTGTGCTGTACCTTCACCGAGCGGCACGCAATGAAGTTACAGTATGTATGTAGGTCATGCTTGGTTCTCTCTTGCTTGGCGCAGGACATGAAAGAGCTGGATGAGAAGAAGAAGCGAGGCAAGAAGAGGGGCGGGGGCGGCGGCTCTGACGTCGGCGACGACGACGACAACGAAGATGTGGCCTTTCGAAAGAAGTTGAAGGGCGTCAAGCCGAAAGGGCCGCAAAAGAAGCGCAGGAGATGAGAATAACTGATGACGTCTTGTTGCAGTCGACTTGTGTTGCTGTTGAAGGTTGAAAAGAATAGACGGCTTGTTTTGGAAATTGTGACTGATTAATTCCGATGCGTCTCGCCCTGTGACGGCGCATACTGTTGGTACCGTAACCAAGACTGATGACGTTGAGCCGCTACGGGCAGACCGAGCGACTGACTGGGCGGGAGGCGGGCGACGGCTGAAATAACGGCTGCGCCTTGCGTGTGTCATGGCCGAAGAGCTTGTCCGCTGGTTCGACAAAGTCGGCGGTGGAATGAGTCGAATCGTCGACGGTCTCTACGTGGGCTCCATGAGGGACGCTAAGGACCTGGCACAGATCACGCAGATGAAGGTGCGCGCCTTCTGTCTTGATTTCCCAAGACTTTTTCTGTCTCGAAACATTACCGTGTTAGATCAGCCACATCGTGAGCGTGCATGACGAGGCGCGCTCCCTCTATCCCGAGAAGATTGAGTCCCTTTGCATCACCATCTCAGACACCTCGGACGCCGACATCATAGGTCACGTGGCCGCCGTCAACGACTTCATTCACAGCGCCAGAAGCGCCAACGGTACAATCGCCCCGGACGTGCGTGCGCCCAATTCGAGTACCTACCTCATAAGTTGCCGCTCTCGCGCAGGTCGCGTCCTGCTCCACTGCTTGGCGGGGACGAGTCGAAGTGTGGCCTTCGCCGTCGCCTACCTGATGACCGTCAGCGAGTTCGACTTCTGGCGCTGTCTCAACTCCGTGCGCGCCTGCCGCAAGTACGCCAACCCCAACTTCGGCTTCCGAATGCAGCTCAGCAAGTTCGCCACTCAGGTGGAGCTTTGTACAGCTTTGCCCCTTGTGTCTTTTGCAATCATGTTGCAAGGGTCATTTCGATTTTCCACAGGGTGTCGCAGAGGAGCGAAAGCGCTTCCGCGACAAGTTTCCGGCCGGCCTGTCGCCTTCCGCCGCGGCCGACAGTCAGCAGATCAGGGACAACCTTTCCAACTTGCTGTGCGACGAGGTGGTTTCCGACGGCGCCGCTGCTTCCACGCCGGGCGCCGAAGCGACGACGCAGCAACAGCAACTGCACGAGGACTACCAGCCTGCCAGCCAGCTCTACTTCAAGTACGCCATGGGCTCTGGCAGCTCCAGTGCCGTCAAGGACTTCGTCAAGCGACGATCCTTGCACTTCAGCGCCTCCTCCTCCTCTTCCTCCGTTGGTCAGTGACCTTTCCCATGCGCCCCTACCGTAGCTTCTCTGCGCCGCATCCCACATTTCTTTGTTGTACGATTGGAAACGTGGCGTACTGCTTGCGTTGCGTACGCTGCTCGAAGGCGTCGCTTGCCCCTTTGCAGACCAGGAAGAAGGATTGCGGGCTGCGCAGACGTCAACGGCCGAATCGAGGCCTTTGAGGCGCAGCAGCGCCACCGCCGTCACCGTGCAGCACCCCACGCTGGGCGAAATCACCTTCTGACCCAAGCATCTGCCGTTTATGGGGAAGATGTACCTTCCTTCGCTTGCCGCCAGCCCTGCAGCGCACATTCGCAAGGCACATACATAGGTCGAGTGTATTCCACTGTCGTCTGTCCCTCCGTGCAATAATACTCAGGTATCAGCGCCGTCTGCCAGCTGCAATCCGTGTAGCCATACATAGGTGTCACTTGATGATCTTGTTGTCGTCACTGGATTCCACGCGCCTCGCTGCCTGCGCCCGTGCTTGCGCTTGTGAAGTAGCAGATTCGACTCGTTACATGACGCCGCCTTTCCTTGCCTTCGATGTCCTGTCTCGTGTCGTGTGTTGAGGCTGTACCGTTCGTTCCTATTCCGTCTGAGACCCTCTACATTCGTCAATTGTTTTAAGCTGTTAACGTATTACGTCTCTATAACGTGGTTTGCAGTTGGAGACGGCACAAGCACAGATTGGGCCTTGTCCACCACTTTGTATGTAGTTGTATCATGTACGTAGGTATGTAGGTTCGCGTTGCTGACGAATCTCGTCCTGCAGTCTATAATATCTCGTTTCCGTCCGATGAAGTCTAATCCGCCAGCTTTTGAGGTGCTTGCCTTGTCGCTATTATTTTCAGTCGCTATCGTTTGTTGGAATAAAGCTCGTCGTTGTTGTAGAGTGGAAATGCTGTCGTTTGCCGTGGATCCGCCAAACCATCACCACCCTTTTGTGATACTTATTCAGCAACTGTTTTGCGTACGCACAGACACGAGTGTAACTGTCCACACAGCACACTTTAGTTGGCTTCTGGAATTCTCGAGTTTGTGGGGCGCAATGAGTAGCAGCAGCGACGATGAGGCTCCCTTGTCGGCCCTGAAGTCGCCCGATAGACCCGAGAAGACTGCGAAGTCGGCCAAGCGCAAACAGAAAGCTGGATCGGCCAAGAAGGTGGGCGTCCCCGCTCGAAAGAAGGGGATGGCGCCGAAGCAAGAAACTGCGCCAGCCGACGGGGAGGGGAGCGACGCTTCCTCTTCCAGTGACGCAGACGTCAAGCTCTCTTCCCTGAAGAAGGACTGTGACGCCGTTGGGAACGAAGACGGCCGGCAGTCGAATCGGGATTCCGACGACTCGTCTTCCAGCGCCTCTTCCGCGCCCAAGAAGGAAGAGGAGCCGAAGCTCCCGGCAGACTGCGTCGGCGACCCCGAGCCCAGCACGTCGGTCGCCAAGGTGGGACGCCAAGCCGACGAGGACGATGGCGACACCAGCGACACGTCGATCATCGATAAGGACGGCCCCATCGAGCGCTCGCCCAAGAAGAGATCTCCGAAGAAGGTCGACAGCAGTCTGTCGTCCGAATCTCAGCTTCTGTATGTAGCTACAGTAGATACCCTCCACGCATTGTAGAACGGGAACGAGGACGAGAAGCGCGAGAGGCGCCCAAAGGCGGCCGAGAAACCCCAAGAGAACCGGCGACTGGTCAAACTGAAGCGCTACATTCGCACGGCCGGCCTTCGCTGCAACTACAAGCAGACGCTGGCCGAATGCGCCTCTGACAAGGCGAAGATCGCCAAACTGGAAGAGTTCCTCGCCGACAAGGGCCTCTCAGGTTAGTGGCTGGCGATAGGAGTACGGTAGCAGGTACATCGGGTTGAGCGCGTCAGCGCTCAACCCAATTTGTTCGGCCGGGGGCCAGTGCGCCTCCGGGTACTAGGGGTTAGTACTACGTCATATAGGTAGACTTAACCGATCGGGCTGAAATTTTCACCATAGTTGTTCATAGTAACAAGAAGTATTGTGCTAAAATTTCAGCCGAATCGGTTGAGTGGTTCCCGAGATATTAAACAAAAACTGTCGAAAAATTCAGCAATCTTCTCTACATCGCGAGGTTTTCGGCGTCGTTCCCGCGCGCCCTGGCGAGGGGAGGGGTGGGTGGGGGGGCGGGACAGCCCCGCTATAGCAGCTTTTATGTTATAAAAAAATAGCAGGGGGCGGGGGAGTGCGCGGGGAGTGGTGGGGGAGAAAAAAAACGGGGAATTTTTTGTCTCGCCGGAGAGCCCCCCCCCCCAGACGGCCGAGCTCTGGTGGTACAAGCTAGGGCCCCAATCGAAGTGATCCACCCAAGACCACCATAGGGCGATTAAATGTGTAGAACATTTCATCTTCCTAGGTTGTACGGTTCCTGAGATATGGAGGACCAAAGGTCGGAATCAGTACGCATCCGGGGCTCGGCTCAAGACGGCCGAGCTCTGGTGGTGCACGCTGGGGCCCCAATCGAAGTGATCCACCCAAGACCACCATAGGGCGATTAAATGTGTAGAACATTTCATCTTCCTAGGTTGTACGGTTCCTGAGATATGGAGGACCAAAGGTCGGAATCGGTACGCATCCGGGGCTCGGCTCAAGACGGCCGAGCTCTGGTGGTACAAACTAGGGCCCCAATCGAAGTGATCCACCCAAGACCACCATAGGGCGATTAAATGTGTAGAACATTTCATCTTCCTAGGTTGTACGGTTCCTGAGATATGGAGGACCAAAGGTCGGAATCGGTACGCATCCGAGGCTGGGCTCCAGACGGCCGAGCTCTACTGGCGCATGCTGGGGCGCCAGTCTTTGTGATCCAGTCAAGACCATAATAGGGTGAACAAATGTGTAAAACATTTCATCTTTCTAGGTTGTATGGTTCTTGAGATATCGATGCACAAAGGTTGGAACCAGTACAGTATGACATTAAGACGAATCGTAAATTTGTATAGTCGATGTCGAAATGAACTGTAGTGTGGCGATATGTATTGGAGGTGTTGTGGGTGGACTCTAGAAGGGTGGTGGGAGACAGAATGAGAGTATGACGAAATCGTAAATTCGTATAGTCGATGTCGAAATGAACTGTAGAGTGGTGATATGTATTGGAGGTGTCGTGGGTGGACTCCAGAAGGGTGGTGGGTGACAGAATGACGTTATGACGAAATCGTAATTCGTATAGTCGATGTCGAAATGAACTGTAGAGTGGTGATATGTATTGGAGGTGTCGTGGGTGGACTCCAGAAGGGTGGTGGGTGACAGAATGACGTTATGACGAAATCGTAATTCGTATAGTCGTATAGCTGTGTGTGCATCCAACCTCCTGAGACCAGACCTGTCTGTGCATCCAACCTCCTGTGGCCAGACCTGTCTGTGCATCCAACCTCCTGTGGCCAGAGCTGTCTGTGCATTCAACCTCCTACAGCCAGACCTGTCTGTGTGCATCCAACCTCCTGTGGCCAGACCTATCCGTGTCCCCACACCTACAACAGCAACCCTTTCAAAGCAGACCTGTCATAGTTGCGATTGGTCGCGAGGCTAGGGGGGTGGGGGTTCAACCGAGATTTGGGGGAGGGGGGTAACTAGAACAAGAATCCTGTTCTTGAAGCTCTCCAAAAAATAGCCAAAAAAGCCTAAAAATTGCCATAAAGTCGCCAAAAACGCACATTTTTACTCAATTTTGAAGCAAATTGTATCAAAATGACTCAAATTGCTCAAAAATAGCGCCGCAGGCGAAAATTTTTGCCAATTTTAGGTCAACTTTTGGGAAATTTCCTGATCTTTATGGGGGGGGGGTAGCTGGAATCTCGGCTAGGGGGGGGGATTAACAAGAATTTCGTTCTTGTTGGCCGTTGGTAGGGGGGGAGTAACCCCCCCCCCCCTAACCCCCCCCCCCCCCCCAATCGAAACTATGAGACCTGTCTATGTCGCCTCTCAGCAAACCTGCTCTATGCCCCCCCCCCCCCCCCCTGAAGGTGTCCACTCCATGGACATGGACAGGGTGTGTATTTCAGGAAAGTTCCCCCCTGCTGGTGGGTAAGGACAGGTGAATTTGTTCGTCCTTATGACGACTGATGATGAACAGGCTGTGTATCTCAGATGACTTCGGGCCCTCTACTACACGAACAAATTCAGCGTGCTCTGTATATGGGTGCCCAACTCTCACTAAATTATGAGTCTCTGTGTTTTTCGCTTGTGTACTGCAAATCGCTTACCCAACATTAGTGCAGAATGTGCATTTACCAACGTTAATACCTCCAGAAGCTCTGTTAGCAGGTGAAGCCATCTACTTACTTGCGTGCATGGCTGAGCGGTCAAAGTGGGAGTTAGCCATGGGGTCCGTCACCCTTGCGTACGTTGCGCTGAGTGCGGACATTGTGTTGTGTGAGATGCGGTGGCAGGCACTGAAGCCACACACACGTGTTGATAGTGGTAGAGTGCGCTTGCCGCATGTGCGTATGTGATAAGCTCCGTGCGCGTGAACAGAGCACGCTGAATTTGTTCGTGTAGTAGAGGGCCCGAGGTCATCTGAGATACACAGCCTGTTCATCATCAGTCGTCATAAGGACGAACAAATTCACCTGTCCTTACCCACCAGCAGGGGGGAACTTTCCTGAAATCGACATCTTTTTCGTTATGAGTGAGGCAACTGAGCAGTATGCGCTCGTTCAGACAATCTGTCGCTGGAGACCTGCAAGCAGTTCCGTCTGAAGAAGGAGCAGGAAAAGGAGCTGGCGGATCTGAATCCCGAGAACATCATCGGCGGCGACGAAGGTTGGTGTGAATGCTGCTTTGCAGTTGTATAAGGGTTGCGGTTGTATAAGGGTAATGCATAAGGGGTTCGGTAGAAGGAGCAGTCTTTACCCCGTAGGCGCTCCCACCCTGCGCAGTCGCCGGCGCAAGCGGTCCGACCCTTTCGGCGACTGGACTCCGCCGCGTCGCAAGAAGCGCCTCGTGCTCGGCGACCGCGACGAGGGCGAAGACGACAACGACGACGGCGGCAGCAGTCACGGCGGCGGCCGCGTCTCGAGAAACGGCGCCGCCGCCGAGTCTGGCGGCAGTGGCGACGAGTCGTCGGACGAAGCGCGCAAGCAGCACGCGCAGCTGGTCAGCCGACTCAAAGGCATCGTCGACAGCGGCGGATCCTCCTCCGACTAGCCCTTCCTTACTCGCCTTCTCGCCGGAAGACCAAGTGGAAGCACCCCAGGCGCCAAGGGTAACGCAAGTGCTCACTGTCCGATGTTGTACGATGATAGATACATGTCATTCACAACCTGCCTTCTGCCAGACGAACACACATACATAGTACTGGTACTCTGTTCACGTTGTTCTTCATCGTAGCTGTTCGTCGGTAAGGCGAGTGCGCATTCGGCAGCTTCATCTTTGCTTCATCTGTGTCCGCTGTTTACCGCTGCCGTGATCGTAACTGAATCGCGGTGCGTCCTTAGTAAACTCTTCGCTTCGCAAAGATGTACAAATTGCACTGGCAACGCCGTGAGCCGTAGCACAAATATTGGTTGAGCCGCAGCGAGACGAATCGTCACTCATCGTGCTCGCCGATGCCGTTGTCGACCGAGTAGACGGTGGGATGGAGCATGTGCTGCTCGGCCGTCTTCCAGTCGGCGACCACGTAGAAGGAGGCCAGAAGGAAGGCGCCGCCCGCCAGCAGCAGCACGAAGGTCGAGGCGAACAGCGCGTACTGCAGACTGTAGAAGTGGGCGCCTCGCGTCGTCTCGCTTCGGATCAAATTGGACACCTGAACGAAGCGGGCTACTCCTTGTTGCAAAGGAAGCAAGGGGGGGGGGGGGCCTCGCAGCCCACCTCTCCAATCAAGTAGGGACTGAAGGCGTCGCCCAACAGGTGCGACGACAGCATCTGGAAGGCGGTGGCCGTGGAGCGCCGACTGGGAACCACGACGTACTGCAAACGGGTCAATATCGGAGCGATATGTTGTAGATCGACACTGCGCCAGTTCGGTGGGCGCTCACCAGCATCATGTCGACGACCACGGCCCAATTGAGGCAGAGCAAGGTCACCGTGAAGAACATCAACACCTGCAATGCGTGCTTGATTCTCGCGCTGAAAGAGCCTCCAATCCATTCTTTCCAATGTGGCAGAGCTCACGAATGCGGCGGGAATGCTGAAGGTGAGGGCCACGAGAGAGGCGAACAGGAATGGAACGGCCAGCAAAGCGCCCCAGGCGCAGACGAGCGCGTCGGCCCGCTTGTTGGTCCGCTTCCAGATGGAAGCCCAGACGGACCCAGCGCTGACGCCCACGATCCCAGAGACGCAGGTGATCGCGCCGAACACGAGAGAAACCCTGCGGGCGCATTATTGAACTCATTAGACTGCGACAGGAATAGAAGAGAGGAAAAGCGCAGCAGCTGACGCACGTCGACTTCTCCATTGGGGAATCTGGGTGGAGCTCAAGCGCGTACTTGACTAGGTTCACGGCCCACCAGGACAGACTGCCGGTGACGAAAACGACGCCTGTGAATGCCACCGTCGACCAGACGTAGGTGCGACTGAAGCGGCCATTGGGCAACCGCCGTCAATGACGACGAAGGAACAACCAGGCAAGGGAGACGCTCACTTGGAGCCCAAAGAGCGAAGATCGTCCAGGAAGACAGCCAGTCCGCCAGAAAGACTAGTGTCAGCTGCGGCGGCAGAGTGCGTAGCGCTGACGTCGTCGCGCTGTCGCGCGGGCTCGCGCAGCAGCAGCACCAGAGCGAGACAGACGAGGGCTAAGGCTGGCGTGAAGCGGACGCCCCAGCGCCAGTCGTCGGCCCAGCCAGACACCATGGCTCCCACCACGAATCCCAAACCACTGAACGGTCGTTTGTACGCTGCATGAGCACGAGAGACACTCCACCCCGGCCGAAAACCGACCTGCCGACAGGCACGGCGAAGTAGAACAGCATCAGCATAAAGGAGCGCGTGCGCAAATCAGGGAAGAGGTCCCCAATAATCGAGGGCACCACCGTCGCGTAGCTGGCCTCTCCCAATCCAACGACAGCTCGACACACGACAAACAGCCAGAACATCTGAAAAGATGTGGGCGGTGATATACCCGCGCAACTTTGTACATCACACTATCTCAATATCACGACCTCTGCGGGAACAAAGGAGCTGGCCAGCACGGCGGCTGACCAAACGACGAGGCCAAAGATGACGATCCACTTGCGACTGTGACGGTCGCCCAGGTAGCCGAAGACGGGCGCGCACACCATGTAGACCAGCACGAACACCGTCTGAAGAAGGCCGCCGGCGGCGTCGTCGCCCGCGATGCCGTAGAACTTCTGCACCTGGACCAGCACACCTGCGACAGGAGGGCGAAACTGCATTCTTCTTCCGTCGCCAGAAAGAAGCGGACGACTCAATCGAGCAAGCGACCAACAGCTCCACCTGCCACGGTGAATCTGTCCATGTAGTTGAGCAGGTTGGCGGCGCAAAGCACGGTGATTGCGAACACGCCGCCGGGAGTGACGCGCGACGACCGAGCGCCGTCAGTGGACGCTGACTCGCTGATAGACGCGCCGCTGCCAGTGGTGCCGCCATCCTCGTGGTCGTCGGTGACGGAACCTTCGGTTCCACTGTCCGACCGTAACAGCTGGTTCTCCTCCTCTTCCACTCCATTGCCATTGCGTATCCGAGTCATTACTGCGGAGAACAAAGACCTAATGCCTTTGGAACGGTACGTAACCAGAACTCACTCCTCACTCACTCACTGGCTAGCTACATGCTATCGTCCAACTTGCACAATCGGGTTCCTCCACATTGGTGTTATGCGGTAGTTTCTGTCAGTCAATTCGAACACGTTCAGAGGTGGAGACGGCGAGTTCGTTTCGAGTTCCGCTGGTCTTCCTTCCTTCAACTCAAGGGCTGAATTGCACTCTTGCACTTGTCTACTGTACACGTTTCATCTGAAAACACGACCTACATACCAGTGGCGTAGCCAGGATTGGCAAGTTGAGGGGCAAAAAATTTTTAGGGGGGGAGGCAAAATTATTTTTCTGTTTTAGTGCATAAGCGCGCAAAATTAGCGCCGCAGGCGAAAATTTCGCTGTTTTTAACCTTGACGTTATGTTTACCACCGGCGCATTTTGCGGATTATTATAATCGATTTGGCGGATTATGTCGATTTTGCGATCCGCTGGGCCGATTGGGCTGAAATTTGGACAGGAGTTCGGACTCGAGATGCCGATCACATATCAGAAGAGAAAATTCAAAAATTCCTTCGCGTTCGCGAGATTGGGCGATTTAGACGATTTCGGCAACTTTGACATTGCGCTGCAGTCGAACGCGACGTCGTGTAAAGTTGCTGTAATTGAATAAAGTTCTTATCTTTGTACCCTCTTTCACCACACCAAATTTCAGCTCAATCGATTGCGATCCAATTTTTGTAAATCGGTGGAAGTATTCATTTCTTCAAACATGGATTACAGCCGAATGAGCTGAAATTTGGTGTGGCAATAGAGGGTACAAAGATAAGTACTTTATTCAATTACAGCAACTTTGCACGACGACGAGTTCGACTGCAGCGCGATGTCAAAGTTGCCGAAATCGTCTGACGTCAAATTTTATCCTGTATCTCGCGAACGCGAAGGAATTTTTGAATTTTCTCTTCTGATATGTGATCGGCATCTCGAGTCCGAACTCCTGTCCAAATTTCAGCCCAATCTTCCCAGCGGATCGCAAAATCGACATAATCCGCCAAATCGATTATAATAATCCGCAAAATGCGCCGGTGGTAAACCTAACGTTAAAGTACAAAATTTTCACTATTTGGAGTGCCGCAGGTGAAATTTTTGCTGTTTTGTACTATTTTTGACTTTATAGGACAAAATTTTGTACTATACACCGCCGTAGGCGAAAATGTTTGCTATTTACAGCGCCGCAGGCGAAAATTTTGATCATTTACAGAGCCGCAGGGAAAAATTTTTGCAATTTTTAGCGCCGCAGGCAAAATTTTGTACTATTTACACCGCCGTAGGCGAAAATTTTTGCTATTTACAGCTCCGCAGCTGAAAATTTTTTCTACGGCTGGGCATCTGGGGGGGCACGCTCGGCATCTGGTGGGGGGGGGGGGGCATTTGCCCCCAATGCCCACCCCTGGCTACGCCACTGCTACATACGTATCAAACATGGTTGAGCAGTTACGCCCAGAATTTCATAAACTTCTGAACCTGCACGCATGAATGATGCAAACAATCGAGGTGTCAGTCAAAGTGAACTCGATTAACTAAGAAGCAGCTGCGTTTGTCATTGAATGTTGTACGGGTACAGGGCTTCTTCCAAATTTGGATAGGTAGGGAGATCCAAATCGACGAATTATATATGTAGGTACCTCTTCCCTGTCATCATAGTTGAAGCAACTGCAGCTGTCATGTCCACAGCACCATAACGTGAACTTGGACATACATATAACCGAGGGTGGAGCATCTCAGCTGAGAACTACCTCTAATAGAAAGCCAACATATATAGAACAGGTATAGTGTAAGAAGCGAAAATTGGAATGGCGAAGCAGACGTTGTCGGGTCGACGTCGGGTGGAGAGCGTGGAGCGCTTGCTGCTGCGGGAAAAGGAGTGAGCGACCGCGCGCTGCCAGCTGACCTTCCAAGAGTCCCTGAACCTGGTCGACGCCGCGCAGGAGGACGTGGTTGGAACATTCACCTGCGGAGGCGAAGCTTGTTAGAATGACTCGCTTGTTAGCCGAAAGTTCTGAACTGCGCTTGCAGCCGCCGGCGCCCACCGCCAGCCCCTCCGACGGAGAGCGGTCGAAGATGCAGACGACGTCGAGTTGCGACGGCCCAATGTCCAATTCGCCAACAACGAGTTGCGAAGGAGGCGGCGCCGCCGCTCGATGCACCTGCGCCTACGTCGTGGAACTGTGGATCGGCCCGCCGAAGAAGACGGCTTCTAAGAGCTGAGAAGAACGACCGCAAGAACGGCCAAGGAGACTGATCGAACGAATGACATAAATGCAGTGATGCGACGCCCGACTGGCTCTAAGCGTATCTCCAAGGCGTTTCCTCCGAGAATTTTGAGTCGCGTAGGCTTTCTTGTTTTCTTCAAGACGTCATGTCGCTCTTCTACTGCAGCGTTGGCAAATTGCTTCGCGATATCTGTCCGGCGATCCGAAAAATACCATGGCAGTTAGGACCCGGCCTGCCGTAGCACTTACTCAGCAAACTTATGTGTTTGATTGACCGTAAGTTGTCCAATTCTCCAATCACAGTGTTCGGCTTCGTACTGCCTCCAGATCAAATTTCCTGGATGCCTACGTGCTGACGCTAGGCACAACAATAGCAGCCAATGGCAGCGAAAAGGACTGACTAGTCGGGGAGCCTAGTAGCGAGCGGTCGGACCCCATTGGGCTGTATGTGCGCCTACTATGTGTGTACCTATTGATTTTCGTCGCTGCTATGCCCTGTGTTGTTGGTCGGTGCCACCATTTGCCTTGCTCAGCGCTACTTTCGCTCTCTGGATAGTGCCCCGTTCCGGGGCATTTCGCGCCCTCCAACGCTACTAGCCGTAATGTGCTATGACGTTTTTCACACGCCTACCGGCTGATCGACCATTATGTCGGGCACCGCCGTGTTCTAAAGGCCGGTTCGTCGTTCGACTATCACACGACGACACTTTCTTGGCCCAAACTGGTGCTAGCGGCAACAAAACGGCCGGTAGACTCGAAGACGAACGATGGGCGCGGCGGAATCGTCGACATCGAAACAGGGCCAGGACGGCGTCGGCGGCGATCCCGACAATGGAGTTGAGCCGGCGCCTTTCATGCGCTATTACTCGCGGGACGAGCGGCGCAAGCGAGCGGTACACCGATTCTTTCGAGCCAGCGCCCCATCGGTGGGCCCGTCGACCTTGGACGAGGGGTCGCTGTCGTCGCCCAGCAGCAAGCGACAGCGCCTGACGCGCACGTTGCCTGGAAGTTCGTCGATCAACAGCTTCCTTTCGCTCAATTCCTGCCCGGCTCAGGTCGGCGGCCAGAAGTGCGTCGAGTTCGTAGAAGACGCCGACGACGACGTCGAACCGGTTGGATTGCGCCGCCGCGAGACGCCTGACGATGTGTTGGAAACTGTCCTGAGCGAAGGCGACGAAGACGAGTCGGTCCAAGAAGAACCGCCAACGTGCTCCTATAGTTCATTGCCTGATGGTAACACGGAGACGGAGATTGAGAATGGCAAACGAAAACGTCGCTCTATAGGGCCCATCACGAAGACAGTCATAACCAAAGGTCTAACTGCCAGCCTGCGAGGCTGGCGCTCTTTGTTTCTACCTGCTCCTGTGGACTCGTTATCGAAGCAGGAGGTCTGGCACACCATGCTAGCGCTATCTTTGTCTGCTCTTTTCACGGCGGGATTCCTTGGAGTTTCAGAGGGCGGCATGTCGGTCGAGCTCGCCCGGAAGCTCGATGTTCTCCTGGTCTTCCAGCGGGATGGGGCGCTGGTCGCTGCGGCGCGGAAACACGGTCGTCGCTGCTACGTCAGCAGCAACGACGCTGGACCGCCAGCTGTCGAGTCAGTCGACGGCCAGTCTCAATTCCCTGTCCAAGGGAAGGACGCCTTGGCCCATTCCCTGGCTCGAAGCCGTCTTCCTTCCCGAGTACCCAAACGACGGCCCAGTCAACGAGAGACACTTCGCCGTTTTGGGAACGATCGCGCGCGGCGCCTTCGGAAACGTCTACAGAGTCTGCCTGAAGAGCCGACCGTCACTTGTGTTCGCTATGAAGGTACGAGACTTCCAGTCATCGCTTACGTCTTTAATGTACTGATATTAAGTTTGAATAATTGCGCGCAGATTACGGTGCTGGCGGTTATCTACTGACTACTCCCAGCCGCTGTTCTACATATTAACATGCATGTGTCCAGAGTGCAGCGTTCTACTGATGGCCAATATCGGAAATTCCATTTGCGTATGCGTATGCGTATGCGTATACGCAAACAAACTCATTTGCGTATGCGTATTGCGTAGTACGCATAGCAAAAAGTTTGCGTATGTATGCGTATGCGTACGGTTTTCAATGCAAAAATTTCCACGAAAAATCCATTTTGGAGTGACACTTTTGTGTTCGGAGGAGATGAAAATTGCTTCGGCATCAGGTACTAATCAATTTCGGCTATAAATCAACAGATAAAATGAAATTCAGGGAAAAGTTGGTTTGCTGTTAGCTCACTTGCACTTCAACTTGGTCGAAATTTGGTGCCAGTGATCGCATTTTGTGGGGCTTTCTTACGCATACGCAAATGGTTTGCATACAGAGTTCTGTTTGCGTATGCGTATGCGTACGTTGATAATTTTGCGTATGCGTATGCGTATGCGTATACGCATCCAAAAATCTATGCGTATACGCAAAGTTGATATTGCGTATGCGTATACGCATCCATCAGTACAGCGTTCACACCATACTATATACTTCTGCTTGCATACCTCTGAATTACTGTAACACGGCGCAGGTGCAAAGCAAGTCGGAAGTGATCGAGCGTGAGGCCATACAGCAGATCAAGAACGAGGTCTCGATACACGTACGTTGTTTGATGTTGGAGTAGAACAATAACGCTCTGTGACCGAATGCACCACTTATCTTCGCCGTTGTGTCAGGAGCAGCTGAACAGCTGTAGCTTCGTGGCCAGCCTCTACGCCAGCTGGCAGTCGCGCTCCAAGCTCTACATGGTGCTCCAGTACATGATGGGCTACGGCGACCTCTACCAGCTCTGGCGCGACTTCGGCCCCGTCTTCGAGGAGTCCCTCGTGCGCGTCTACGCCGCACAGCTCGCCGTCGCCTTGGACGCCGTCCACTCCAAGGGCGTCGTCTTCCGCGATCTCAAGATGGAGAACGTCGTGCTCGACGAACACGGTACAATGGGCCGAATTTGATGAGATGTGGCTTGTCGATTGGGATCGCACTCCAACCGCAGGCAATGTCCAGTTAGTTGACTTCGGTTTGGCCAAGCAACTGGACTGCTGGAGCGAGCAACCAGACGACGACGTTGTCGACGAGAGAAGTCGGCATCCGGCGCATACTCAGCGTCGTAAGAGAAGGGACACCGTGTGCGGCACTCTGCAGTACATGGCGCCTGAAGTCGCCGCCGAGCAGTCTTACGGCTTTGCGGTCGACTGGTGGTCGCTCGGCGTGCTGGTTGGCTTGGCTTCCTTTGTCTTAATCTTGTAACGACCCGGAAAGTCTTCAGCTCTTTTTATTCAGCTCTACGTTCTGTTGTTCGGCACCTTCCCTTTCCCTACCTTCGCTAGAAGTCACACCTTGCTGGTCTACCCTGAGCTTCCCCCAACGCCGTCTCTCGAGACGGAAACGGGCGTTCGCGTCAGCCACTCGGCGTACCGACTCGTCATGAGGGTTGGTCATGGTTGCTTAGTCAATTTGGCACGACTTGCTGCCCTAATCGACATCGTTGTGCGCATTTCCAGTTGCTAGCGAAGGAACCGTTAGCACGCCTTCGGAGCTTGGCAGATCTGAAACAGGAACCGTTCTTCGCTTCTCTAAACTTCGACGACATCGCCGCCCGCCGGGTGAGTCTGGGTACTCAAGGGGTCTTCTGCCTGCTTGCTGCAGACAACAATACGCACGTTTTCAGATACGACCTCTGGATTACGTGCGCCGTTTGCGTCACTGTCTGTCTTGCAACTCTCTGGTGGAAGGCCAATCGACAGACAGAACAGTTCGTCTCGCGACCACTAGAGCTTACTCTGCCGACGCGGGTTACGATTACGACAACGACGACGATGGCGACGAAGACGACGACTATGACGACGAGGAACGGCTTGACGCTTACGCGGAGAACTATACGCCTTCCAGAATGGTATGTCAAGGTCGGAAAGGTATGGTACGGAGTGAATCGCACATATGGCTGTGCCTGTTTTAGTGCTCCGACTTCGACTACCTTGACGAAATGATGCCCAGCGGCAGGTAGAGAAGATGCTGAAGTCTACCTACACTCTTCGTCTACCTACGTGTGCTATGCGAATTTTGAGCAGTCTTCCCCACTGAGCAGAAGAAGCGTACAGAATTGTTCGGTTTGGATTTGTACATACTGCTACACAATGTACCGGATTCTTCCGTATAGAAGTCCCCTCTTCCTCGGCCACATCGGCGCCTCTAGGTCATCATGGAGAGGGACTTCTATACGGAAAAACCCGGTCGTTCTCTACGCCCCCCCCCTCTTTCAAACCACCGGATTCTTCCGTATAGAAGTCCCCTCTTCCTCGGCCACATCGGCGCCTCTAGGTCATCATGGAGAGGGACTTCGACACGGAAAAACCCGGTACATAATTAGTCGTTGGCGTCGTGCGTGGTGCGTACTTTTATCACGTGCGTTATTTCCTTTCTTATTCGCGAGTATGTTGTGACGTGAAAATACACACAATACCTTTGTGCCTATATTTTACGCATCAGCATCAGCAAAGTCTGTGAGCAAACAACAACGATGACAATGACGAGCTACCAGAGTGACATCAGAGATCGTGACATTGCAGTGGATTGATACGTATAAATCGTGTCGGTGTCAGTCGTCATCTTGTTTCGCAGAGAGACCAACTACCCTTGAATCGTTGCCTCCCCTTGAAGTTGAAGCCATCTTCTATTGGCCAGAGTTGATCCCGTCCTTACCAGAGCCATGGCCGAGTTTCCCGATCTAGGCGAGCACTGCGCTTACAACCACTGCAAGCGACTGGGTACGTATATTTCTTTCGGACAAGGTTGTGTCTTTCTTCGCGTTCGGTTGTACGTTCATCCGCGTAGCGACAGCGAGAGACGGACTGATGTGACTACAAAAGTGTAGTGATGTACTGACGGCTTGATGTATTGCAGATTTCCTGCCGATGAAGTGCGACGCGTGCTCCGCCATTTTCTGCAAAGACCACATCTTCTACGACAGACACGAGTGCACCTCCGCCTACAAGAAGGTCAGCCCCACCCCCCACTAGTCTGTACAGTACATAATCTGCAGATTAGATCATTAGAGAAAGAACCACGATGTCGTCCTACTCACAGCTGATTCTAGTCTTGTGGAAGCAATGACAGTCCCAGTTATGGCCAACTCTGTTGCAGGACGTCCAGGTGGCCGTCTGTCCACTGTGCAACCAGCCTGTTCCCGGGAATCGCAACGAGGCGCCGGACGTGCGCGTCAGCGCCCACATCGACCGCGACTGCCAGACGGACGCGGCCAAGTCGCGCAGAAGGGTCTACAAGAACGCCTGCTCCGTGGACCGCTGCAAGAAGAGAGAGGTGGGTCGTTTGTGGTAGCACTTTGCGTTTGGCGTCGACCAATCCACCCATTTCCCTGCGTTCAGTTGGTCCCTGTCGTCTGCGCCGACTGCCGCCAGAACTACTGCCTGGCGCACAGACACCCTTCGGATCACGATTGCGACCGAATGAAGAAGGTCGGCGCTGAGAAGCCTGGGTCGGTTGCGCTATAATGTAGCGTGCCATTGTTAGTGACAAGCTGTATACACTGTCTATCACTGCTTCAGTCTCGCAGCCATT
Organism: Linhomoeus sp. GSCO2_2; assembly: GCA_030248115.1. NCBI lineage: Eukaryota > Metazoa > Nematoda > Chromadorea > Monhysterida > Linhomoeidae > Linhomoeus > Linhomoeus sp. GSCO2_2. The sequence continues at coordinate 24,342 of JASAMZ010012249.1, forward strand.
CAACGCCTGAAGCAAGGAACCACTGCTCTGAAGAGTTCCTTGGGTCGGTCTAGCGGCGGAAGCTCTACACCTGCCGCCAGCTCCATCCAGCCCTCCTCAATGGTATTTGTGCGCTTGCACCCTTCTGTTCTTCCCCGTTGAAAGCGCTTGAGAGAGCTGAGCCGTTACCATAATCTACTTTTTGCGGTACATACAACAGTCGCACTTCGAGCGTGTGTTGATCACACGGAAGACGAGGCGCTGGCCCGGGCGCTGCAGCAGTCGCTGTCGTCTTCGGCGTCGGCGCCCAGCCAGGAGGAGCTGGACAGGAGGCTGGCCGAGCAGCTGCAGAGCGCAGAGTACGACCCCAATCAGCAGCCGGCGCGCCAGCAGCAGCAGCAGCGTCAGGGGCCCAAGGACAAATGCGTCATGGCCTGACCTGACATGGCATTGGATTCGAAGTGCGCCGTCCTTCGCTTGTGGATCCACATGTGGACTGTGATCACTACTGCTTTGCCTCGCTCTTACGCCTTCTTTCTCCCTGCTTCTCGTGGGTTTGTTGTATGTACCTTGTCAATCCGTCTCCATTATGGGACTGGCTCTCAAACTTGATATCAGTTACTGCCGATACTAACCTAACGGATTACTTTTGCCTATGCACCTATAGATGGCCTACATACGTCGATCAATGGTGGCGAACTGCAGTAGTAGTTTGCTGGAGTACATCAAGCATTTAGAAGCGGTGTCTAGCGGCTGACTCACGTAGCTTTACAGTGTCCTTACACAGAGCGGAGGGGTCCGTTATAGGTAGCCGAAGGTTCATGGTCAAGTGCCGAGGCCTGGTCTTGCTCCGTCCGGTGGCTTGGCTGGCAACGCGATTTTGTCGCTGTATAAGTCTACCAATGTTCATATGTATATCGTAATTCAGCAAACAAGGCACGACGCATAGACGGCTCGTTCCTTCATCAGAATGTACAGCTTCAGTATCTCCTTCATCAAGCGAAAGAAATCCGGTGTACTTCAAGGCACAATCAATGGCGGCGATTACCTCAGCGACTAAGTGACTAAGTTTATCGGTGGGTCACCATAATATCACGAAACATGTGTAGGCTCCCAGAAGTAGTCTTGACTTTGAGTTCACGACACATGACTGAATCACGCACGATGTGTCGTCAGTCCCAGTGTGGGGAAGTCGCATTTGGCGCAGTTTAGTCAGTGTCGTTTGAGGTGAAGTGAAAGGTGGTCGGAGCGCGAGAAGGCTCGCTGGCAGAACTGGCACTTGAAGGGCTTGTCGCCAGTGTGCTTGCGGTAGTGCCTCGTCAGCTCGTCGGAGCGGGCGAACGACCAGTTGCAGTTGACCCAGGAGCACCTGTAGGGCTTCTCCCCTGAAGCAGCAATACGTAACTGAACCAAGAATAACGACATAACGCACCGCT
>JASAMZ010012250.1:0-10000 GCA_030248115.1 Linhomoeus sp. GSCO2_2
TTTCAATCTCTTAGCGTAATTCCAAAATCTACACGTTTCCCAAAATCCACGCACAGCTTGTTCAAACGTTCGTCGAACACATGGCCTCATTCTTCCACTTTTGGAACGCAAACGTGTCCATTTCTGTTCTTTCTGTTAATCACGCAACACGCGCTAAATATTCAGATCTACGACCAAATGCCCGATCCCAAATGGGTGATCAGTATGGGCAGTTGCGCTAACGGAGGGGGATACTATTACTATTCTTATTCGGTTCTACGCGGTTGCGATCGGATCATACCCGTGGACATTTACGTGCCCGGTGGGTTACTGTATTGCGCGCACGATTTGAATTTTTGCATGATAGGTCGCTTTCGTTGAAAACAGACAAATGCCCTAATTTGATTTTTTTGTCAATTTTAGAAATTATGCATTTTGTTCTTAAAGAAGCTTGAGAAATAATTTTTAGAAATGATTTCTGCCGAAAACACCACAAGACCTAATTTTGCTTGAAGACAAGCGCACAAGTTGAAGACAGCCACTATGCTAATTTTTCGATTTTGCTTTATTTTTATGTAATTTTTTCGACAATAATTACAGGGTGTCCTCCAAGTGCGGAGGCTTTGTTATACGGTGTGTTGCAGCTGCAGAAGAAGATCAAACGACAGAGAAACGCCCAAATGTGGTATAGAAAATGAAGAAAAATTATACAAAAAAGTGCGCTATTTTGAAGATCTGAAAGGCAATATGAGAGCTTTAATTGATAGGCCATTCGGTTGTGGGTGTGTTGTGGTTTAGGTGTCGAATTTGGAAGTGTGGTGGATTTTGGGAAACGTGTAGATTTTGGAATTACGCTAAGAGATTGAAATTGTGATAAATTTTGGAATAGGTTCAGTGAAAACAAAAGGTAGTGGTGATAGCTGTTGTGATAGTGCGTGTCAAGTGTTCTATTACACGTTTTGGAATTGTAGATTTTCTAATGGCGAATAAACGTTGTAGTACTCTTCTACGGGTGTGAATTTTGTCATCTTCTGGTTTGCAACTTCCGCCCCCTGTATTTTGCGCTGCATGTATTTTCTCTCTTCACAATCAATTTTTCAGTTCCGTGGGCAAATATGGCCTCTCGGGGGGAGGGAAAGCAGCCCGAACAAAAAGCCCCCCAGCGCAACTGCCCAGCAATCACCCATGGGATCCGGCATTGGCGAGATCTGGAAAGATGCGCAAAATATCACCCCGCTGGCGATTACCACACGAGCGGATGGGCCCGGGCGCGACGCCTGCGACTTGAGCGTTATATCCGGCGGTATCCTGGCGGTAGAGCTCTCGGCGCATATCCTGGCGGTATCCTGGCGGCATAGCTCTGCATGCGGTGTCACTCGCGCGGTGAATCTTCGGCGGTCTCATTCGGGGTATTTAGGCGATCTATCGCGCGCATTCACACGGCCAAATACCGCTCAGCGGCCATCTGGGACAGGCCCGCGACAGAACAGCAGCCTGCCTCGCCGCCCTACAGCCAGAATCGACACCATCACAAACACGACTAATAATCCCAATTGCACAAAAACTCTAGAATCAACCGAAGACGACGCCGAATCTCCATTCGATCGCCGAAGGCATCATTTGACCAACAAGCCAACCCGAAGCAGAGCCACAGAACCCGCGAAAAGCGAAACGAGCAAAACAACCATATACAAGCAGCTACAATAAAAGACACCAAAAGCCCCATCCACTAGCAGCGATCCCCACCAGAGCGCCTAAATAGTAGACAAGCCGCTAAGAAAGGAAGACACAGAGCTTGCTATAATCTGAAAACATCAATTCACTATGATCGCATTTAATAAAACAAAATAATATCCACGAAAGCGCCGAGAGCTTCAAATACCTCAATTCCGAACACGAGACCTAGGAGTCAATACCTCGTTACCTTGACGTAACTCGCGAAATCAAATTACCCTCGAACAATAGACAAACGATCAGGAGTCGAGACCTATCCAATCAGCCCAAGATCCCTCCCACGCTTACAGACACGCACGCAAGCCATCTCATACAGTCCCCCGAGCCCAAAAGAAACTCAAAGCATTCAATCAAATCAGTACAGATCCCCATCAACCGAATAAGTAACAAGCTCCACTCCGAGACTAATTCCCAGAGAGTACTCGATAGCCTCAAGACCCCAGCGAAGAAACCTCTACAAATCGAAAATATATAATCTCATATTCGAAATATAAATACAAAGCAAAAACCACATAAAAACCAAGCGAGTTCAGCTAGAAAGCGCGAAAACCAATATTCAAAGATAAGCAAGCAAGACACAATCCAAACATTTAAAAATAACACACCCTATATATTAAAAATATAAAATATAATATATATTATATATTATATAAGTATTATAAATAATATACTAACATATCAGACATCCAGACATAATAATCAAATTCAACAAGGAAAACAAAAAATCACCAAAACACCTCACCATAGCCCAACATCTCAGCACTCCCCGCTATTCCAGTCAATTTCCCAATTCCTCACTCCATCCAAAACAATATTCTAACCTCTCCCCTATTCCCAGAGAAGAGCAAATCCGAAAACTCCCCTCAGAGAGCCTATCAGAGCCCAAAAACCATCAGCTATCCCCACGAACAAAAAAAGAGAGAAAAACATCAGCCAAAATACAGCAAAAGCAACCCAGAAGAACAAAACACACCCAGAAGAGACTACAACTATCCCAAGAAAATCAACCAAACAATAGAACACACACACAATCCACAACAGCTATCACCACACCTCCACCACTACCAAAATATCACAATCAATCTCAGCAACCAAAATCACACTCCCAAAATCCACCACACTCCAAACACACCAAACCACAACACACCCACAACCAACCATCAAAAACTCTCATACCCAGACTCCAAAATAGCCACATAATTCCACTATACCACATTCTCTCTTCATCCCTCAGCTCAACACACATAACAAACCCCCACGAACACATACAAAAAAACATAAAAATAAAGCAAAAACAAAAAACATAGCTCCAACCCCCAACAAAAAGCCCAAAATATTCTAAAAAATCTCAACCAAAACAAAATCAAATCAAAAACAAAAAATCAAAAGCATCCAACAAACACATCATCAAAACAAATCCCCAATACAAACCACCACAAATCCACAACATCCAACCAAAAAAAAAAAATAATCCCCAGCCAACAACAACATATAAATATTAGAAAAAAAAACACACACAAAAAAAAACAAAAAAAAAAAAAACAAAAAAAAAACAAAAAAAAAAAAAACAAAAAAAACCCCCCCCCCCCCCCTGATGCGTTTTTGCGGCACTCTGCCAAAAAATAGCGCTCTCCTGCCCAAAAACGCGGGAGTTTTCGCCCGATTTGCCTCTTCTACTGAAGGAAATAGCGGCGAAAGAAGGTTCAAATTCGTTTTTGGCGAAAAAATTGCGGAAAAAAGTGAGGAAATTGGGCAAAAATTGACCACTGACCCCCAGCAAATAGCGCCGGCCGAGTCGACTCACGAGATGTTCGCCCGCGACTATAAGCACAAGTGGGTGTTTTAGTGAACTTTTTTGTTTTCACTTGTTGAAATTTGATTAAAAATTATGAATCTCCGCGAATGTCTAGATATGTAATACAGTATATAATATTTATAATAACTTAAAATATAATATAAATACAATATATAAATTATGTAAATTATGATAAATTAATTTAATAAATATAAGGTAGTGTTATTTTTACAAATGTTTGACGATTGTGCACTTCCGACAATTGCACTTATACTTTCGAATATTCCGGCAATTTTCGCGCTTTCTAGCCTCCGCAAAACTAACGCTTGAACCGTTTTTATGTGGTTTTTGCTTTGTAAATTTATAATTTCGCAAATATGAAGAAATTCCATATAATTTTACAAGATTTGTAGAGGTTTCTTCAACAAGCTGACGGGTACCCCCTTCGAGGACTATCACGAGTCCAACTCTCTGGCCGAATTCAGTCTCGCCCGAGTGGACGACTTGTTCAACTTCATTCGACGCGTATGATGGGGATACTGTAACTGATTTGATTCGAATGCTTGACAAGTTTCTTTTGCCCGGCCTCAGCCGGGCGACACCCTAGTATGAGCCATGGCTTGCGTGCGTACGTCACACTGTCAAAGCCGTAGGGAGGCGATCTTGGGCTCATTGGATAGGTCTCGACTCACTGATCGTTTGTCCTCCCATTGTTCGAGGGTCAAAAATTTGAATTTCGCGAGTTACAGTAACCCAAAGGTCCAAAAACGCAAAACGGCTCTGACTGACTCGTCTTACGTGTTAGAGCGACAATTGACGCGTCATTTGAAAGCTCTCGACGCGCCCTTTCGTGCGATATTAAAATTTTGTTTTATTACAAAATGCGCATCAAATAGTGAAATTGATGTTTTCAAGATTCATAGCACCAAACGCACTCTGTGTCAATTCCACCTTTCTTAAGCGGCTTGTCTAACTATTTAGGCGCTCTAACCGGTGGCGGAATCGCTCGAACTAGTGCCAGAATGGGGCTTTTTAGTCGGCAAGTCTTTTATTGTAGACTGCTTGTAATAAATGGTTGAATTTTGACTAGTTTCGCACAATTTTCGCACAGGGTTCCCTGTGGCCTCTGACCTTCGGGTTGGCTTGTTGCGCCATCGAAATGATGCACTTCGCCAGCCCCAGATACGACATGGACAGATTCGGCGTCGTCTTCAGGTTGAATTCTAGAGTAATTTTGTGCAAATTGGGCATTATAATAGTCGTGTTTGTGATGAAGTGTTGCATTCTGGCTGTAGGGCGACGCCGAGGCAGGCTGACTGCATTCTGATCGCGGGCACTGTCACCAACAAGATGGCCACCGCCCTGAGAACGGTATTTGCGCACCGAATGAATGAAAAATGCGCCGACCGATAGATCGCACTAAAAAATAAACACACACCGAATGAGAAACACGCACCGAAGATTCAAAACACGCGCCGAGTGACAAACACGCATGCAGAGCTATGAACACGCACCAAAGGATAAACACGCACCAAAGGATAAACACGCACCGAGAGCTATAAACACGCACCAAAGGATAAACACGCACGGAATATAAAACGCTCGGAAGGTTAGAGACATACACGCACCACGGGCCCCATACACGCATCGTGTGGTAAATACGCACAGACGGGGATGATATTTTGCGCAATACTTTCCAGATCTACGACCAAATGCCGGATCCCAAATGGGTGATTAGCATGGGCAGTTGCGCCAATGGAGGGGGCTATTATTACTATTCCTATTCGGTTCTGAGGGGCTGCGACCGGATTATTCCGGTGGACATTTACGTGCCCGGTGGGTTACTGTATTTCGCGCGCGATTTGAATTTTTGATTGATCATTGCGGCACGCTAGGTATTCGCTCCGGCTAAGAGAGTGCGCATCTAATTTTTGAAATTATTACTCGGTCTAAAGGTTGTACGAATTTGTAGGCAGAAATTTACATTGCAGTTTTATTGTTGAGCGTCTTGAATTCGCAATGAGCCGCCTCTCTCGTTCGAACATTATAGAAAGACGGAATTTCTGAATTTCTATTTGGATTTGTGGCGATTTTCGCAAAATTGCAGGGTGTCCTCCAAGTGCGGAGGCTTTGTTGTACGGGGTGTTGCAGCTGCAGAAAAAGATAAAACGACAGAGAAACGCCCAAATGTGGTACAGAAAGTGATCGAAAATAAAAAAATGTGCATCATTGTTGAAATTCTGCGGCAGAAATTGGAGTTTTTGGCACTTCGCCGCTTGAAAAGCGAAGGAGTGCTATAGGAGCGGTAAAGCCTACAGTTAGCATGTCCGGGGCTAGTGCTCGCTACGAAGCACCTAGGGAGCCAAATTTTTTTTAAAAGATAGCTTTTGACGACGCGCAGCGTGCTCGGGGGGTGAAAAAATTTCGGCGGTGGAAGAATTTCGCGAAAATTCAAAAATTCGAATTTTTGCTAAGTAAAAAAAATGAATACCCCATAACTTTCGCAAAAGTGGAACAAATTTGTTGATTTTTGGATATGTTGTAGGCCTTCGGGTCCTCTACGAAGCGGGACTGGAACGGGCTCCCTAGGTGGTCCGACGCGGGAGTACGGTAGAAAATTTGAATTTCAAAAAGATTTTCCGGCATTTAAAAAATCGTAACTCGAGTTTGCGACGGTGGATCCTCCCCATTAGAATTTGTGACCTGCACACTTCTATTACCTGTCCTTCGAGACCAAAACCGCCGAGATCGGTCTTGTCGTTCGGGAGATCCGCGGTCACAAAAGTCCCGGGTCCCGAGCGGAAAATTCGGTTTTTCGACTTTGAGTGGATTTTTGGGCTGGAAAGCGTGCCTTTAGCGGCAAATTGACCATCGCATCGTGTTCCGCGTTAAAAGTTGGTCTAGACGAAGTGTCTTGACCATTTCGAGGTACCGTACCCCGGCCGCGCCGAATTTTTGAATCCCGGGGCCAAATTTTCGAAATTGAGATTTCACTTGCTTCGGGGGTTTCCGACGACGCTGAACACGAATCCGGTGTTTGTTTTGCGATTTTTGACGCCTTTACCCCGATTTCGGCGCCGGACTGGCCAAAAATTGGGTCCTGGGGACGAATTTTCAAAATTGCGTTGACAGTTGTGTGACTTGTGTCTGGGCTTTCTGACGCCGCAAAGCGCGAATCCGTCGTTTGTTTGGCGATTTGCGGTATATTTAGCCTGATCTTGGCCGAATACTCACGCTCTGTAAAATTTCGCGAAATTCCGAAAATACCGTCCGCCATTGATTTTCCTGCGCCTACAGTACGCCGTCCATATAAGATGCGCTGAGAAAGGCGTCTACGCACGCGCAATTGAACCGAGTTATGTAGCACCGACGCCGTCCACCTCAGCTGGGGAGCCCCCGCTGTGTAGCGTAGACAAGGCGCGCCTTTTCAATTGGGGCGCCGCCGGCATTCTACATTGTGAGTGGCTATAGACAGTCAGCGGTCAGTACAGCCTGCGCTCATCGTCGTTAGTACAGCCTGCTCCAACGTGTCACTTGTTCCACATCGACTAAGTGTATGGCATCTGCTTAGGCCCACCCCCGGCTATAGACCCTAGTTCTACACTGAAAAAAATTGGGAACAAACAAATTTAACGGGAATGCAACACTTGTTGGAGTTTCTGTGCCCCCGTCTGCTAAAACAATCACGCGGAGTGCCTATCTGACACTCAAGGAAGGAGTGTCACGTATCACTTGTTGCTTGTGTGTTGTTATGCTAGGAATGCGTAGACTTTTTAAACTGTAGATTGTAGTCTCGCCGATTTTAGAATTGAGTAGAATTTGGAATTGTGTAGATTTTAGAACTGTATTGAATGAAGGTATTATAGTTGTGTGGATTTCAGAATTAGGCTTGTATTGAGAATTGTGGTAGATTTATAAGTGTTTACAGGTGTTTCTGCGAATAAACATTGTATTCTGCGGTAGTTTTAGTTTTCTGGTTCTCCTGGGTTTGTCGAACTTTCGAATACTGTATTTTGTCACTATTTTTATTGTAAATTCTTCACTTTTGACAAGCTCAGAACAGCTTTAATTCCCGAGGGTAAATATGGCCGCTTTATTGCGATTTTGGGGCGCTCTGCCGAAAAATAGTGCTCTCTTGCCCAAAAACGCCGGAATTTCCGCCCGATTTGCCTCCTCCACTGAAGGAAATAGCGGCGAGAGGAGGTTCAAATTCGTTTTTGGCGAAAAAATTGGGGAGAAAAGCACGGAAATCGGAGAAAAACTGACGACGGATCCCAAACAAATAGCGCCGGCCGAGTCGACTCACGAGATGTTCGCCCGGGACTACAAGCACAAGTAAGGCATTTGGGTTTTTTTATCGACATTTTTTCGAAATTTGTGGAATTTTTTGAAAATTGAATTGTTCACGCAAATATGGTTTTTTCTTGAACAAAATATGCTTGTACAATATAGTGCAAATGTGCCATATATACCGTAGTGGCAATATCTACAATATACAGGGTGGCCCAAAAAAAGTGAGACCCCTAACTTTGTGGCCGCCATTCTCAAGCTTGTCTGCATGTATCAGGCCCAAATTTGGACACAACATACTGTGCGGTGTCTTTGACCAACATATAAAATTTCAGACCATTTTTGATGCAAATATCGTCAAATTACACCAATTTCCGCAACGTCATGTCGGAAATCGGGTGCAGCGACTTATCAATGGAGAAGGCGCTGGAGGAGCCCCAGCGACATGGACGTCCTGCTCCTCCAGCGCCTTCTCCATTGATAAGTCGCTGCACCCGATTTCCGACATGACGTTGCGGAAATTGGTGTAATTTGACGATATTTGCATCAAAAATGGTCTGAAATTTTACATGTTGGTCAAAGACACCGCACAGTATGTTGTGTCCAAATTTGGGCCTGATACATGCAGACAAGCTTGAGAATGGCGGCCACAAAGTTAGGGGTCTCACTTTTTTTGGGCCACCCTGTAGTAGATAGGTATTTTGACGAACCCAGTGAAAACATTTTTTTACGAAATAGTGTTATTTTCCCTTTAAAAGAGTAGTCGTGAGCGCTTTATGCTTTATAGCAACGGTTTATAAAAACCGTTTAAGTTGGGAAACGTTCTTATGTCCGTCATTTAGGCTCATCAAATTCATAACTTTGCATAAATTAAACAATTGATACACATTGTTCATATTGTTCGCAGAGGTTTCTTCAACAAGCTGACGGGTACCCCCTTCGAGGACTATCACGAGTCTAGCTCTCTGGCCGAATTCAGTCTCGCCCGCGTGGACGACTTGTTCAACTTCATTCGACGCGTATGATATGGGCATACTGTAGCTCTTTGGGAATTTATGGATATTTGAATACATGTAGAGTAGTATTCTGGAGTTAGAAAGCCCCTCTCTCAAACTCACCCCTAGTTACAAAAGCGAAATGTGAACATTTGCCCGTGGCGGCGCTGTATTTTGCACTTTGTTACTTCCCCGAATTCACCCTTTGTGGACAATTCTGGCGAAATTTTTTACATCCTGGTGAATTTTTAACAGTATGCTTTCTCATTTGCCCCCCCCCCCCCCCCTCCCTCCTGCTGGGGGGGGGGGGGGTGCCTATGTCAGTTCTAAGTGGACGCAACCGTGGCATTATCACCTCAAGAAATTGTGCAAATTGACTTCTCCACTGGCGATCTTTTTCGCCACTACCACACTATACAATTAGTGTAACTTATAATTCTAAATTGCTTATTTTCACACAGGGCTCCCTGTGGCCTCTGACCTTCGGGTTGGCCTGTTGCGCCATCGAAATGATGCACTTCGCCGCCCCAAGATACGACATGGACAGATTCGGCGTCGTCTTCAGGTTTGTGTTCTTTTGGATGATACCGTATACATACTCGAATAAGCCACCCCCCCCCCCCCCCTAACAGTAACCCCTCGTAGAGGTAGGTAGAAAGTATTACAGTAACCGGGGGGTGGGGGAGAAGCTCCCTACGAGACCACAAGTGCACCGCCATACCACCTCACTCGCCTGATCAATCCCCTACAGGTTTACGAGTTTGATGTTTTCCCTTGCGACGCCAAAAACGGTACAAATGAATGTTCCCCTGCGGCGCTATATTTGGCGGTTTATTTAGCTTAGTTAGTCAGATTTGCGCAAATGTTTGGCACTTTCTTGGTGCGTTCGCGAAATCTTTGGCACTTCTTGTTTTTTACCCCCCCCCCCCCCCCCCCCCCCCCACCCCACCCACTCACCTCCGGCCTCGCGGTCGGGGGGGGGGGGGGGGGGGGGGGGGGGTTGCCAGACCACTACCCCCCGCCCCCCCCCCCCCCCCCCCCCCCCCGAGGTGTCTGGATACTCAATAGTGGACAGACACCCTCCTCCACACCCACCCCCCCCCCCCCCCGTCCTATACCAAAAGTGCGCTATATTTCGTTTCACTGTTTCCAGGGCGACTCCGAGGCAGGCGGACTGCATTCTGATCGCCGGCACTGTCACCAACAA
>JASAMZ010012254.1:0-10806 GCA_030248115.1 Linhomoeus sp. GSCO2_2
TGACGTAGTACTAACCCGTAGTCCCCGGAGGCGCACTGGCCCCCGGCCGAACAAATTGGGTTGAGCGCTGACGCGCTCAACCCGATTTAGCGGACCGTCGGGGGCCGCCCAAGGACCGTCGGTGGCGCGCTTCCCGCACTTTACCCCTTTGAAGCTCGCCGCCTCTTAAGACCGATTGTTTATTCAAGCGGCGCCGCGCCGCGCGACCGCCTTTTGTCTTTTGCCGGCCGCGCAAATCGGGGGGGGGGGGCTGTAGGTGACGTTTCATTGTTTCATCGCATGGTGGTGGAACACTGGAGCGCGTGTTTGAGCAGTTTCTTAGGGACGCGCGAAACAAGGGTGTCGCAACGGCGCAACGCCAGGCGCGCAACGCGTTCTACCACATGACGGACAAGCTCAAATTGGAAAGCTCTGATTGGCCGGTAGCTCATTAGTTGATGTCAAAATGGTCAACTCTTTTGTCAGTGACAAACGTGAAAAGTTGTTCAGCTGTTTCAAGAGGTGGCGCTGGCGGCCTACCAAGCTTCGCGTGGCCAGGCGGCCACTTCTGGCATCAACGAGAGCGCTCGCGTTTCTGGCAGTCCTGGCCACAGATGGCAGACAGACAGCGGCTCCACGCTTCAAGTGTGTGACTGATTTTGAAGTTTACTACCACCAGTCAGAAATTGTACCTAGAGTATGTGATGCTGAGCAGTTGTCATTGTCAGTATACATCGTGTAGACTGTATGCGTGCTGTAGATCACTTCGATTCGCTCAAATCTTTCAGGAGCTGACGAGTTCAGGCCGGACGAAACGTTGAACGACAAAATCAATTTTCTTGTATTTTTGGTAGTTTTTGGTCCTATTTTGTCCAAATTTTCGCCTGCGGCGCTATATTTCGTCTATTTGTGCACAAATTAGCGTGTTTTTGACCAAATTAAGGCGATTTTTAGCGTATTTTTGGCCATTCTAAAAATCTGTTCACTGGTCCCGGCCCGGACCCCCCCCCCCTCAAAAATTTTCCTTAACTAGAACCCCCCCCCTGGCCTCCGGGTGGCCTGCACCTACATGAGCTGCAATTTTTTTGCCAGAGATTAGCAATTAATTAACCATTCTGAATTGATTCCCAACTAAACTATTGACAGTTTGGTCTGCAAGCGAAGTAATGGATAATTGTGGTCAGAAGACCTGGAATCTCCTCTGCCACGCTCGACTTATGCAGCAGCTTGTGGCGAGAGCGCCTCACAAGTGCTGAACTTCGCGAAAACCAATCTGTGGCAGCTACATTGTCGTGTCGCTGCACTGTCGGGATGCCGTGCAGTACAACCTATATTCCACAAAATGCGGCATTTCTTTCAATTACTCAGCTATCGCTACGCCTGAAACATGGAAGTCAAACAGTGGAATTCGATGTACGTAGTCTGTTGTGATACCTTTGTGTCACGTGTTCCATTAGGAAACTGTGAATGACGACACTATACCGACCGTATTCAAATAACCTAGAGATTCGCAAATACTAAAGCTCTGCGATAATTGCAGGTTATAAACATAACGTGCAATCAGAACATCGGGCGATCGTGCATTCAGAGTGTAAGCGCGGCACAACTGAGCGAGCCAGGACAATGCCAGTACTGTGCTGATGAAGTGCGCCACCAATCAACAAACCCTGCTATCTCTGATTACGGTAGTCAACGTGTTACGCATGGTTATGGGCAATTGTTATTGGCTACGGCAAAAGTTCGCACCCTGACGGCAAAAGTTCCCAACCTTACGGCAAAAGTTCCAGAAGCCGATGAGACCATTCCAAAACCGATTTCAGACAATGAAACCGTTTATCGCTGCACCGCTCTACTCATGCCTTCAATACAAAGTGAAATCGAGTGAAGACTAGCTTCGGACCTCTAGCGAGTGTCTATCTCTAGCTAGCCTCTAGTGTACTAGCCGTTCCTTCCCGTTGCAGAAGAATTCCTGAGATCTGAATACCATGGAATGTAGTCGTCAATGGCCGTAATGTCCTGCGTTACATGATCTGTCCTGTTCAAGGTCTGTCCGTTGCAAGGTCTGTCCCGTTGTGAGCCAACGGCGCTGGTCGCCTCGCACGCGCGCCGCAACGTCCGCCCTGTTCATTGTCAAGGTCTGACCTGTTGCAAGATTTGCCCTGTTGAAGGGTCTGTCCTATTGCAGGGTTTGTCCTGTTGCAAGGCCTGTCCTATTGCAAGGCCTGTCCTGTTGCCAGGTCTCTCCTGTTACAAGGCGTGTCCTGTTGAAAGATCTGTCCTGTTGAAAGATCTGTCCTGTTGAAAGATCTGTCCTGTTGCGAACGGTGCTGTTCGCCTCGCGCGACCATCCTGTTGCCACGTCTGTCCTGTTGCAAGATCTGTCCTGTTGCAAGATCTGTCCTGTTGCAAGATTTGCCCTGTTGTAAGATCTGTCCTGTTGCAAGATCTGTCCTGTTGCAGGGTCTGTCCTGTTGCAAGATTTGTTCTGTTGCAAGGTCTGTCCTGTTGCAAGATCTGTCCTGTTGCACGATCTGTCCTGTTGCAAGATCTGTCCCGTTGCAAGGTCTGTCCTGTTGCAAGATCTGTCCTGTTGCAGGGCCTGTCCTGTTGTAAGATCTGTCATGTTGCAAGATGTGTCCTGTTGCACGATCTGTCCTGTTGCAAGATGTGTCCTGTTGCAAGATCTGTCCTGTTGCAAGATTTGCCCTGTTGTAAGATCTGTCCTGTTGCAAGATCTGTCCTGTTTCAGGGTCTGTCCTGTTGCAAGATCTGTCCTGTTGCAAGGTCTGTCTTGTTGCAAAATTTGTACTGTTGCAAGGTCTGTCCTGTTGCAAAATCTGTCCTGTTGCAAAATCTGTCCAGTTGCAAGGTTTGTCCTGTTGCAAGATTTGTCCTGTTGCAAAATCTGTCCTGTTGCAAGGTCTGTCCTGTTGCACGATCTGTCCTGTTGCAAGATATGTCCTGTTGAAAATGATAGAAAGCGGACAGATTTTCCGGTTGCAAGATCTGCCCTGTTGCAAGATTTGCCCTGTTGCAAAATCTGTCCTGTTGCAAAGGTTTGTCCTGTTGCGACTTGCGAGCCACCGGCGCTGGTCGCCTCGCGCGACGATCCTGTTGCAACGTCTGTACTGTTGCAGCGTCCTGTTGCAGAAAGTCTGTCCTGTTGCAAGCTAATGGCGCTGACTGCCTCGCGAACGCGCCGTACAAAGCGGCGCGCAAAACAAATGCTGGAGAGCGGGCCGATTGTCCTGTTGCAAGATCTGTCCTGTTGCAAGCGAAATAGTCGCTGAAGCGGCTTGAATTGCCTGCGCGAGCATTGTCGTACTGTTCGGCTCTGTTGAATTGCACATTGCAATGTTCTCTGCTATTGCCGTACTGTTCAGGCAAAGCCTGCGTTGAAGGCAGGCAGCAACAGGCGACGCTGGCCGTGCAGCGATTGATTCTCTGCGGCCGATCGATCGAAGCGAGCGAGCTTCTCTGCGGGACGCCGCTGGCGTCCTGCTGGCTTCCTAGCGCGTGCGTGCTGAAGCTTGGCGTGGCGAAGTGCTAGCGAGGCAAGCGCGTGCTGAAGCGTCGCGTGGGGAAGTGTTAGGAAGGCGAGCGTTTCAGACAGACGGACGGACAGACACTACACCTGGCTAGCATAGTAATGTAGATGTCCTGTTGAAAATGATAGAAAGCGGACAGATTTTCCGGTTGCAAGATCTGCCCTGTTGCAAGATTTGCCCTGTTGCAAAATCTGTCCTGTTGCAAAGGTTTGTCCTGTTGCGACTTGCGAGCCACCGGCGCTGGTCGCCTCGCGCGACGATCCTGTTGCAACGTCTGTACTGTTGCAGCGTCCTGTTGCAGAAAGTCTGTCCTGTTGCAAGCTAATGGCGCTGACTGCCTCGCGAACGCGCCGTACAAAGCGGCGCGCAAAACAAATGCTGGAGAGCGGGCCGATTGTCCTGTTGCAAGATCTGTCCTGTTGCAAGCGAAATAGTCGCTGAAGCGGCTTGAATTGCCTGCGCGAGCATTGTCGTACTGTTCGGCTCTGTTGAATTGCACATTGCAATGTTCTCTGCTATTGCCGTACTGTTCAGGCAAAGCCTGCGTTGAAGGCAGGCAGCAACAGGTGACGCTGGCCGTGCAGCGATTGATTCTCTGCGGCCGATCGATCGAAGCGAGCGAGCTTCTCTGCGGGACGCCGCTGGCGTCCTGCTGGCTTCCTAGCGCGTGCGTGCTGAAGCTTGGCGTGGCGAAGTGCTAGCGAGGCAAGCGCGTGCTGAAGCGTCGCGTGGGGAAGTGTTGTTAGGAAGGCGAGCGTTTCAGACAGACGGACGGACAGACACTACACCTAGCTAGCATAGTAATGTAGATTGCAGACCTCTAGTGACACAATCTCACTTTTGCCGATCCGATTACTTACCAGTGTCGTCTCCTTCGACGTAGTACTCTGAACTGAAGAGGAAGCCCATTGTGACTTCAGAATTCGTTTCGTGCCAGCGTTCATGGAATGACGCCTCCAGCACCTACGGTGCTTGTAGGTCTGAGCCACGGTAGAATCTGGCATGACCACGGGGACCACTAAGGCCTGGTTCACACTGAGCGCGAAGTAAATCCGCTACTTCTTATTACTTCGCAGTATTGTTTCTTACTTCGGGCTTACTTCGCGTTCAGTGGAACCAGGCTTAACCAGCTGGAGCTATCTACTGCGCTAACGAGGCAAAGGCAGAAGTTAAAGTTCTTTCAACACGCGCCTAGTTGAATAGGCAGGCGTCAACGCAACTCGGAATAAGGTCGGGTAGATTCACGCGCGTCAATTTATCCCGGGGTGTGTTGACGCGGCGTCAACGCACCCAGGCGTCAATACAACCTACAACACCGGGTGCCCCAAACAAGCTGTGTGTGTAAAAAGTTCAACCTATACTTTGTGTCTGTCACATTTTGGTAAACAGTATAGTGAACTTTGTACACATCGTTAGCCGCATCTAGAGAAGGCATCTTGAGAACGGGTTCCCTAATACCAAGTGCAGCTATCCCCACGATACGGTTGTCTGTACAGCTGATCTAAAGCTCCAGTGATATCACCGCGTTTGCTGTATGTTATCGGCATGATACGACGCCGTTGATCTGATGTTTCCTACCTGTAAGAAAACGGCACACCCAACAAAAAACTTGCCAAAAGTTTGGTGCAGTCGCTCTTTGTCAGGAATTCCTCTTGACGTATGTACATACGACGTTTCAATTCTATGTTCACATTCATCAATAAACAAAAGTTTTGGCAATTTAAGGAATTTTATCATTTTTGTCAAATGTTGAACATTTCTATCAATTTTAATGCGTGCGCAAAATTTCTTTTATGGTACTAATTATCCGTAGTCTCTGCGCTTGCCATTTCTGAAGAAAGTTCGCTGCTAGCCCATCAGACGAAAATGTCGATTCTGACATTTTTCAAAACTTAAGTTTAAATATCTCAAAATTGCAAAATATTGAAACTGAAAAACCATGTCACAAATTCTTATTAACATACGGACTAACCATTTCTGCATTTACATTCGTCAATAAATGATGTTCAATTTTTGTCAATTTATGGAATTCTGACAAAAACCGCGTATTTCTATCAAAATTCACATTTGCAAAAAAATTTTTGAGTTACAAATTATCCGGTGTCTATACCCTTTCCATTTCTGAAGAACTTTCGCCGCCAGTCCATCAAACGAAAATGTCGATTTTGGTATTATTTAATTTTAAT
The DNA here is from genome assembly GCA_030248115.1 of Linhomoeus sp. GSCO2_2. Lineage (NCBI taxonomy): Eukaryota > Metazoa > Nematoda > Chromadorea > Monhysterida > Linhomoeidae > Linhomoeus > Linhomoeus sp. GSCO2_2. Next base: position 5,714 of record JASAMZ010012254.1, read on the forward strand.
TCTAAATATCTCGAAATTGCAATTTACTAAAGCTGCAAAAATACGTTACAAATTCTTATTGACATACGGCCTTACTATTTCTGCATTCACATTCGTCCATAAATGACGTTGTATTTTTGTCAATTTTTTGAAATTTCGGCAAACAATTGCGTATTTCTATCAAATTCCACATTGACAAAAATTTTCTTTTGTGTTACAAATTATCAGCGGTCCGTGCTCTTTCCATTACTGAAGAAATTTCGTCGCTAGCTCATCGGGCGAAAAAGTCGATTTTTGACATTTTTGAATTTCAATTGTGAATATCTCGAAATTGCAATTTATCAAAACTGCAAAATACATACGTCACAAATTCTTATTGACATATGGCCTTACTATTTCTGCATTCACATTCGTCCATAAATGACGTTCTATTTTTGTCAATTTGTGAAATTTTGACAAATAATCGCGTATTTCTACTAAATTCCACATTTACAAAAATTTCTTTTGTGTTACAAATTATCCTCTGTCTATGCCCTTTCCATTTCTGAAGAAATTTCAATTCTAGCTCATTAGACGAAAAAGTCGATTTTCGACATTTTGGAATTTTAATTGCGAATATCTCGAAAATGCAAAATTAGCAACAGAAACGGACATTGGATCCATACTCAGCGACCTCGACTCTACTTGACCACATATGTCACATATCTTACTTCGGTGCCACGGACACACACACGGACAGACAGACAGACATTGTCATCCGTATATATACATTGTACACCTCGCCGCGCTGAGGCGCGGCGAACAAGCTGTGTGTGTAACCAGGCAAGTCGTCCGGGGGACGCAGTATACTCCACAAATTTGAACTCCTACGCACGGTGACTCCTCTCCTGTTGTGGCCTCCTGACACTCCCAAACGCAAAACTAATGCCGAATTCGTGATCTACATCCCAGAATACCCCAAAATCGACATACAACACCCCTAACTTCTTATGAACTGGCAGAGTTCAAAAACTTTGCACTTCAGATTCGGAGCATGCTAATTCGTCATAGGTAGGCTTAAACATCATCTAAACGCTAAACGAATCGCAAATTCGTAATCAGCGCCCCCAAAAACCCCGAAATCGAGTATAATATTGCAAAAGTCGACCCGACATCCAATATTCAAATGGACGCGGCAGGGTTACTGTAGCTCTGAAAATTTTTCAAAAACACTTTTCTGGACCAGATTTCAACGTAGAATCGTTTAAAACCACATTTGGAACGATCCCGCAACGCAATCGAGCGCTATAGACGCCGAAATGCGAAAATCGCTATTTTCGACCCCGGAGTCGAAAAAGTTCCACCAAGATAACTTTTTTGTGTCTCAACCGATTTTCTCCGTTCATGGCTCATTCGATAGAGGACATCTTGGAAGGAGCAACAAAAGCGGTCTCGCGGCTCTAGCTGCTACCTATCGCGCACAGCAAACCGTCAAAGTCGGAAAATAGCGAAAATTCGCGAATTTTTCAAATTTGGCGCCAAAATGGGTCCCGCAGCGATCCAATTCTTTTTTTGCACCCTCGGCCCTATCGAGTACTACAACATATCAAAAGATAGTATATACCATTATATGCAACTTTTTCGAGTTCTACCTTGCCCAACCCAATTTTCAGTACTTTGAAAAAATAAATTTTTGAATTTCCCGCCAACGGGGTCCCGGAGCGTGACCCCGTTTGTCGTGCAGGTTGCCCACCTGCTAGGCCTACCCAACGCAAAAGACCGTTTGCAAATCGGCCGCTGCACGCGCGAGCTACATCCGTTGCAATTTTCTGCGTTTCGCGCACAAACGCTATATACTCCACATTTTTTGTGGAGTATAAAAAGTTCAACCTATACCTTGTGTCCGTCAAATTTTGGTGAACAGTATAGTGAACTTTGTACACATCGTTAGCCGCATATGGAGAAAGTGTCTTGAGAACGTGTACCTTAATCCCAAGTGCAGCTATCCCCACGATACGCTTATCTGTACAGCTGATCTAAAGCTCAGTGATATCGCCGCGTTCGCTATATGTTTTCGGCATGATACGACGCCGTTTGTCTGGTGTTTCCGACCGGTGTGAAAGCGTCACATCCAACAAAAAAACTTGCGCAAAAGTTTGGGTGCGGTTGTTCTTGATCAGAAATTCCTCTTGGTGTACGCCCTTTCTATTCTACGTCGCATTCATCAATCAACAAAAGTTTTGGCAATTTGCGAAATTTTAACATTTCTGTCAAATTTTAAACATTTCTATCAAATTTAGTAGTTGCAAAAACTTTCTTTCATGTTACTGATTATCCGTAGTCTCTGCGCTTACAATTTCTGAAGAAATTTTGCCGCTAGCCCATTAGATGAAAATGTCGATTTTGACATGCTTTCAATATTTAATTCTAAATTTCTCGAAATTGCAATTTATTGAAGCTGTAAAACTGTGTCACAAATTCATGTTGGCGGCCTTACCATTTCTGCATTCACATTCGTCAATAAATGACTTTCTATTTTTGTCATTTTATGGAATTCGGACAAATATTCGAGTATTTCTATCAAATTTCACATTTGCAAAAATATTCTGTTGTGTTACAAATTATCTGCTGTCTATGCCCTTTCCATTTCTGAAGAAATTTTGCCGCTAGTCCATCAGACGAAAATGTCGATTTTGAAATTTTTTGTTTTTAATTCTAAATAACTCGAAATTGCGATTTATTGAAACTGCAAAACTATGTCAAATACTCTTGTTGACATGCGGCGTTACCATTTCTGCATTCACATTCGTCAATAAATGACTTTCTATTTTTGTCAATTTGTGGAATTTTGACAAATAATCGCGTATTTTTGTTAAATTCCACATTTGCAACAAATTTCTTTTGTGTTACAAATCATCCGCGGTCGACATATGCTCTTTCCATTTCTGAAGAAATTTCGTCGCTAGCTCGTCGGGTGAAAAAGTCGATTTTTGACATTTTTGAATTTTGGTTGTGAATATCTCGAAAATACGAAATTAGCAACAGAAGCGGACATCGGATCCATACTCAGCGACCTTGACTCTACTTGACCACATATGCCACATGTCTTACTTCAGTGCAACGGACACACACACGGACAGACAGACAGACAGACAGACAGACAGACAGACATTGTCATCCGTATTGTATACACCTCGCCGCGCTGAGGCGCGGCGAAAAAAAGTGACAGACTTCAAACGCCCGCCGTTTCTCAAAGGTTCAAAGGTTTGCAAGCAGGGGGCGTACCACAGAGTCAAGACGAACACACTACACGCGTGGAGCACATCACAGGTTATCTTAGCTCAACAGAAGGCGACAGATTGGCTCTGTTTACCGTATCTACAAACTCGGGGGTGGAGACAAAGTTGCGAAACTTGGCCTTACTCAGTCGAACCATAGCATCGGGGAGACAATTCCAGATTTTTACCAGACGATAGGAGAACAAAGCCGCGATACTCGCCTTCCTAGCAGAGAGGTCTACCACTACACTATGCGACAAACGCGCGCGGCGCGGGGTAGCAACGTTGCGAACACAGGAGAGTAGACCAGTTTATAATAGAAGTGTAACATTTGCCGCTTGAGGACTGTATACCAGATTGGAGACCAGCCTAATCGCGCCAGTAGATCCTCATAGGACGAACGAAAGTCATTGCACAACCAACGCGCCATTAACCATTGACGCGTTCGAACTCCCTTCTTACAGTAATCCGCCGCTGCGTTTCTGCGTTTCTGCGCCAAAGAACCGATTTTGTTGAAACTTTCACCACTTATTCCATTCGACAGTGTCTACATCTCGCAAAATGTCATCAAATTTGAATAGTCCTATCAAGAGTTACGGCGTTTTTTCGCCGCGCCTCAGCGCGGCGAGGTGTATATAATTACGGTTGACAATGTCTGTCTGTGTGTCTGTCTGTCTGTCTGTCCGTGGCACCGAAGTAAGATATGTGGAATGGGGGGTCGAGTAGAGATCGATGTCGCTGAGTCTGGATCCGAATGTCCGTTTCTGTTTCTAATCTCGCATTTTCGAGATATTTGCAATTAAAATTCAAAAATGTCGAGAAGTCGACTTTTCTATAACCCACGGGCTAGCCGCCAAATTTCTTCAGAAATGGAAGGAGCATGGACAGCAGATAATTTGTAACGCCGGAAGAAAATTTTTTTACGAGAAGCAATCGTTGATGTATGGCGTTGTTGCTTTCAACCAGTTCGCGTGTCTTTTTAGGGGCGGGGCCTTATCGATCACCCGCCGCCCACGATGATGAACAATTTTATGTGGACGCAGGCGGCGTAACTACACCGTAATGACGCCGATTTCAAGGGCACCATGTAGTGGCCCGGGACCCCGAGCCATTGAAGTATACGGTGCCACTGCATCACGGATTCGGAAATTTTTGTCGTTCCCGAACTTGACAACTACTCCCACCGAAATGCCATCTAGTCGGAGGCAAGGAGCAGGCTTTGAAGGACAGCCTGACACGTTCCTTGACTACTGTGTTGGACGGCGACTATCTGCGATTGCTCGAATTTCCCCAATCACCGAGAAATGCGGACCGATATCGATAAAGATGGAGGGGCGATGGACCTCGACATTAGCTTGATTTAGGGAATAATGAAGAATGAGCACCGGTTTATGCTCCTCCAGCCAGGTCCGTATTTGGCAGGACGAGTTCAACAAATTCACCGAAACGAGTTTATGGTGATACGGTTTGCCCGGCAACAGGGCAGACGGTCAGCCGGCGAATCACCCGCTGGAGAGCCACGACTGTAATCGAAGGAGACACGAGTTGGGCTATACGCCAGCCCAAGCGCGTAGTGAGAGTTCACCCCGGGGTTCGGGGTCCGCGCTGTAGGCCGAGCGTGCTGGGCCTCACTATGCGCTTGAGCTGAGTATGACCAACTGGGGTCTCCTTCAATTTACAGTCATAGGGTCTAGAGCGGGTGATTGGCTGGCTGAGCGTACTGCCCTGTTGGGCGACGCGTCACCGGTGCATTTGCAGCGAAATGCTCATTTTGGTGTATGGAGTACCATCCTCGTCCCCTTATTTGATTGGTATTATTTTTAATTCATTTGGAGTTTTGGAACATCTTCAGTACAG
>JASAMZ010012255.1:0-12651 GCA_030248115.1 Linhomoeus sp. GSCO2_2
GTATACCCGTTGAATGAACGGAGCTTGTAAATGGGCTTTGCGGCGCGCAAATAGGGCTTGCGTACTACCCAATTCTGCAGAAGCGCAACACGTCCGAGAGTTTCGGCGAAGGGTTCGAGCCGAAGAAGGGAAGGCCGAGACAGGCGAAGGCGAAGGTCGTCGTCGGCAGACAGAGGAAGCAGCCGAAGAAGCAACCCAAGCGCAAGAAGAAGGCGGCTGCGCTCATGTGATACTGGAGAGAACGATTCACATGTTGTTGAGTGGTCTTGTTGGAGTGGTTGGTGGCCATCAGCATACGAGCTGGTTTTGCGGCAGAAATCCTATTAGATGATATTCGAAGGGGGACGCCTACACGGATTGCATCTGGCATGCGTAAATCATGTGGATGAGAACGTCTAGTGGCAGATTACAGTCACGTCTTGTACACACATCCTGAATTGACCGACAGCTTACAACTGTGAACTGACACTGACAGGCAGTTTCATTCAAGTGCCTGTGTGTAGCTGTCAGTCTCAATTTTCGCCTCTCTCGTAATGGGACGGCAGAGGAATGTGTCGTCGACGCGTAGAAATTGCGGCCGCCAAGAAAATATTGGCGCACCTTTTCCGCGTCTCGTCTCGCTTCTCCAACAAAGGGAATAACCAGAACTGAAGAGGGGGGCGCCCCGCTACGAATGCGCTCTAATCCGCGCGACGCCTCCAGACACGCTGACAGTGTCGTCGTCGTCTGTCTGTTTCTTGTCCGCGCCGCTTTTTCGGTCGGAACGAGTTTCTTGTTCGGCGCGCTGATTCGATTGTCTCGGGCGTCCGTTTGAAAGGGAGATTGCGTTTTTGCTCGAGTCATTTGATTGGAGATGGAGAGCGATCAACACAGAATGCAGGCTTCCAACAACCGGAAGCCGCAGTGCTACGTGTCAGCTATTACGGCCAAGCTGAACGCTCGAGAGCGCAAGATCTTCGGTACGCCAGACGAGGAGGCGCTACAGTTTCAGGTATACTGTACGTAAAGAATGCTTGCTGTAGTAATACACTTCTGGTCTGTATTACCTTCTACCTACAGTTCAAACAACGTATGCGTTTGCTGTTGCTCAACAGTACAGTATGAAGAAAGTGTGTCACAATCAGTTACTGTACCGTGGCGATGCCATCGTAGGCGCTGAACGACTTTGGAAGTCTGCTGATAACGGAGGCGCTGGCGGACTTCATCGTGGAGGTGGACGGCGTCGTCTACAAGACGCACAAGGCCATCCTGGCCGCCCGCTGCCCCTACTTCGCCGCCATGCTCAAGCCGCACACCAGGGAGTTCCAGACCAGTCGCGTCTCCATCGACAATGTCTCCGCTGAGGTATGTACCGGGTGTTTTTTTTAATGTGGTAGATCGCAAAGTTGAATAACTTTTGCGTGGGTTAACTCAGACAGGTGAAACTTCCACACGACCAACACAACACTTGTCCATCAGTGCTGTAAAGAAACGGTACACTTCGAAGCTAACACACACAAACTACAGGGTGTCAAACTTGATGTCGAATTTTGAGGAGTTTGCATGAATCAAACCGCAACAACTCTTTCGTTTCAAAAGCAATTTGGATGCAACTGGTCTGATAAGATAGCCCAGTAAACGAGCTTTAATTTGTCACCAAAACGAGCTTCTTAACTTTATCTAGTGTCATTTCGCATGTCGCCACGTTTCGGCATGAGTGTGTCCGCAGCACTGGAGATTCGCCATTTCGCCACTGGAGCCCCTTCGCGCCATTTAATGTCAAATTTTACAAGCTGCGAAATGACACTCGATAAAGTTAGGAAGCTCGTTTTGGTGACAAATTAAAGCTCGTTTACTGGGCTATCTTATCAGACCAGTTGCATCCAAATTGCTTTTGAAACGAAAGAGTTGTTGCGGTTTGATTCATGCAAACTCCTCGAAATTCGACATCAAGTTTGACACCCTGTAGCTTGTGTGTGTTAGCTTCGAAGTGTACCGTTTCTTTACAACACTGATGGACGACAAGTGTTGTGTTTGTCGTGTGCAAGTTTCACCTGTCTGAGTTAACCCACGCAAAAGTTATTCAACTTTGCGATTTACCACATTAACAAGATTAGTAGACGGGGGCAAAGCCCCGATGGGCACTCCTCCCCTCTGTAACAATTTTCGGAGGTAAGGTGGCCTCATCAGGACACCAACTAACCAATGAGATTGATCGATCAGGCCTCCTGGTCACTCCTATCGCAAAACTAATAGCGAATTCGGAATCGCAGCACTCTAAAACCCCACATTCGACATACAACACGCCTAGCTTCAGTTGCACCCACACAACCAAATTTTCACTCATGAGTGCGGTAGCACGCAAATTCTTCGAAACAGTCTCAAATGGTTCTAAAACGGAAAAGCAATGCCAGATTCGTAATCAGCGACCCCGAAAAGCCAGATTTGAGTACATACACAGTAGGTGACCCGACCAACCCAGGCAGCCAAAATTTCGAATTCAAATTTACCGCCAAAATACGCGTCGGACGAAAAAAGTGCTGGTAACAAAAATGGTGTATCTTTAGATGCTCTATCACGTGAATGTCCAATTGACACCGAAATATCTCAACTGACCCCACTTTGCACCGAAATACCGAAAATTGGTCACAAAAAACGATTTTTCACCTAGAAAACTAATTCTCTCAAAACTGTTACTTTGCCACGATTTAGACCTTTATAAGCCTCAAACACTCCGCCAATATAGTCGATATCGATCGGAATAGCACAGAGATATGAATGGCAGAATTTTGAAATTTTGTCAAAAAATCGATTTTTTTAAATTTTCACCACAAATTTGACCATTTACAGAGAAACGATCTATTACAAAGTTGTAGAGCTCGACGTGGCCTATCAAATGGTCTTTGTCGCATGTCGATATTGGTCTCCTGTCAAAAGTTACGCTTGTCCGAACTTTTACCCAGAAACCCGGGACCCAACTTTGAGGTGAATTTCCCGACCCGGGCAGCTTCTCATTGGAATTCTAACGTCGATTCAGGAAAGAACTATCCAAGTTGTTCAACTTCGACAAATACCATGCGCCTACGTGCGGAAACAAAAAAATTACGAGTGGGACTCTGAACCATACTTTTGGGTCGAAAAACCCGGTTTTTGCTACCCAGCCCGGGCAGGCCCGGGCCCAGCCCGACGGCGCCCCTGCCGTCGGATAGCCCAATGTCTTTTACATATTTGACCCAAAGCTCGTCTCGCTTCGTTCTACCAGAACACTATTCTAAGCATCTAAAGTTCGTCGGAGGCCGAAAAACCGGGTTTTTGGCAACTTGCCAAAAATTGTGTCTCGGGCGGAAGTCGAGACCTTCGATCCACCCTGCGCCTTCCAGAGACCTATCGAATAAAAAAAAAATCGCCCCGATCGGCCAACTCTAGCCCGACTTATGAGCGTTTGAATTTACACAGAATCCGCACCATCACTATAGCACTCCTCCCTTTTGGAGGGGAGGAGTGCCAAAAAAAAACACCCGGTATGTATGCCAGTCAGTTAGGTTGATCCAGAGAGATCTCCATTGCAGAGAGCAGGGGTATGTTGTGTGCCGTTGCAGATGATGTCGCAGGTGTTGTCCTTCATCTATACGGGCTCCTTCTCCTGGCTGGACATGGCTTGTGACGAGGCGCTCTTCCAGCTGATCACCCTGCTCAACCGACTCCAGTTCGGGGAGACGGTTCGCAACGCCGTTGGCCAGGTCTGGGAATACGGTAGCTGCTGCCGCTTATGCGCTCTCAAAGCGCAGAACTCAAAACTCATCTCAGAGGATTTCTCTGACGGAAGAGAACGTATGTCGCACTCTGGCGACGGCCGAGGTGCACCAGTTCGCGGACCTCAAGATGCGCTGCCTTGACTTCGTTTGCAAGAATTCGGAGACCGTCACCAAGGTACAGTAGTACCTTCCATCTATGTACGTAGACATTTACTGTACGTATTAGGTTATTGCATTTCTCGTTACCGTACCACCGAAAAACATTTCCAGACTCGAGGCTGGCGCGACTTGATGGCCAGCCATTCGCAACTGGTGACGGAGTGCTTTCTGCGCAGCACTCAGAACCAGCAGTCGAGAGGTTCCCGAAACGGAAGCGACTCCTCCTCCTCGAACGCCTGAACGATCGTAGTGGATGCGTGTGCTCTTTCCTCTTCTGTGCGAGACGAGAAGAGTACACCCCACTCCAGTGAAGAACAATGCGCCAGTCTATGCGCTAGCAGCCGCGGCGAGGCACTGCTGCCAAAGGGCGATAGAATTCTACTGAGAATATAGTAGTAGCGACTGTGGTCGTCACAATTGTGGCGCAAACCGCAATGGCTTCTAGCTCTGAACGCTGCGCAGAGCCAGTACGAGATATATACAGTGCTGTGTGTACTACAATTGTGTTTACGAACTGGGTCCCTGGACCCGAACATAACGCCCGATGATCTTGGTTGTGCTCGCCGAAATGGATCTGGCACTTCTCCAGCTGTTGTGCGCCGGAGGAGTCTTCCTCTGTCTCGCCTTGATAGGAGGCATCCCGTTTGTGGTTCTGCGATCGTCGACGGCCAAATCTCGTGAAGTGGGCATCGAAGGCAACATCGAATCCGGCGGCTCCACGAGCTTCTCCCAGAAGCTGCTATCGATTAGCAATTGTTTCGCCTGCGGCGTCTTCATGGCCACGTCCTTTATGGGCCTGATTCCCCACGTGCGCCACCATGAGGCGCTGCTGCGCCAACTGGGCTGGATCGGAGGAGGGAGGAACGTGTCAGAATCGTCGACTCCTGATGCGACAAACCCGATGTTGTCCTCGGTGACAGCCGGCTTCAGCCAGTCCGAGTTCGTGGTCGTCGCCGGCTTCTTGCTTATCCTGCTGATAGAGCACACGGTGCCGCTGGTGCAGCGCGCCTCGGGCGGCCGCCGGGGCGAGGGCAAGGGGCGCAGTCTGCAGGACGAGTACAACCTGGCGCCCATGGTCGACTCGGAGGACGACGAGGACGAGACCATCATGCTGAAGGACCTCAGCTCCACAGGCTCGCTCGTACACCAGGCGGGCGGCGACCCCTCTTCCAAGCACGTGGTGGACCAGCCACACACTGGCCACGCCGGCCACCACCACCACCACCACAGTCACATGCCGCACCTGGGAGAGCGTCTATCCCTGAGGGCGGTGGTTCTCATGGTCGGCCTTTCGGCCCACTCGCTGTTCGAGGGCCTCGCTCTGACGCTGCAGGAGACGCGGGCCGAGTTCCTTCGTCTGCTGGTGGCGGTGATGCTGCACGAGGTGCTGTGCGCGCTCGCCTTCGGCCTGATCCTGGCGCAGCAGCGGACGAGGGCGAAGGTGGCGCTGCTGGCCATCCTCTTCCTGGCGCTGACCATCCCCCTGGGTATGGGCCTGGGCCTGTTCGTACCCAACGACGAGAGCCCCCCTGCGGTGCTGGTGCGCTTCTGGATGGAGGGCCTGGCCGCCGGCACCTTCGTCTACGTCTCCTGCGTCGAGATGGTCAACGCCGAGTTCGGCGGTCACGGCGACGACCACGGACATGCCAAAGGCTCCTGCTTCGACTTCTTCAAGGTGGCCGTCGTCTGCTTGGGAGTTCTCGCCTTTGTCATTCTCAAGGGGTTGTCTTGAAGCTTTATCGTGTTGTTGTTAGGCGGTGTTGGTCACAACACAAGTTACGTGGCGGCCTTATAGGCTGGTGGCCTTGTTGAGGATGTCGGGGTGCTTTATTGAGGTTACGGTATTGTTATGCCTTACAGTCTTAGGCATCGGTCATGGTATCGCCAAGTCGGTCTTCCGGTTTGTGGAATTGGTTTGAGTGGATGTGGTGGCATAAATGATGCTTGGAAGGTCTGTGTTTGTGAAATGGCCCCTGCAAGACGCTTGTTCCGTTTTGGTCGTACTCTGTGTGTTTCACATGCCCACTTGTTTTACGTTTGTACGTTTGTCCGCAGAATGACTCTACTGCTCGAAGCGAAGCATGGCTTCTTTTTGGATGAGCAAAGCTACTACGATTCCATTTACACTCCTTTGAGAGTGAAGGGTGATTTCTACAAGATTGATGGGCCTTTTCTATTGGACTCACAAATGAACAAAGCTTCAAGTGCGGCAAACACTGACAACGATGCGAATGGTGGCCTTTCGTCACAGAAGCGCAAGAGAAAGGTCCTACATTGGTGGAGCGAAGTAGAGCGTGCGATGGCAAAATGGGTTGTATACAATTTTAGCGAAAAGGGTGTCAATCGGCGTCTCGGGAAGACCCTGAAAACTCTGAAACTGTGTCTGCTGCTCTCGACGAGATACTGGGCCTCTGTCGCAGCAAGGGTCGCTTGACTCCAAAACAGCAGCTAGATAATAATTTGGCCGCCAGAAGAGCGGCGAAGGTTGCTCAGTCGTTCTTTCCTATCCGATGGGACGCGCCTTCAACTTCTGACGGCGCCGCTGACATGCCATCGGAGCCTGCAGAGTTGCAAGAGTAAGCCACCCATGATTGGCTACTGTATTTCAAGATGGGTTGCTTTGACTGCCGTAAATGCTGCGTTACACTCGTTACAGATGTTGTCTCGGCAAAGAAGGCTTCTTTTACATTAATCGTAGCGACAGTCTGATGAAAGTGCTCTTTGGAGAGAACAAGACGACAGTGGTCGTTCCACCCTCAGCGAGTTTTGCTGTAGCTCAAGTCGAAGGAGCCTTGGCGACGCTTGGTTGGTTGAAGTGATGTGGGTACATGCGACCTTCATCAGTAGACAGGGGTTACTCGCAGTCTTGCGTTCCAGTGTCCAAGGGAGCGCAGTTTGACGCTATTGTTATCGACCCTCCTTGGCGGAACAAGAGCGTCAAACGACTGAAATCGTGAGAAATACTGGAAGAAGGCATTTCCCACATGTGCGGTCCGCTATGTTCATTTCAGTTATTTCTGGGATTACGAAAGCTCGCTGTTGAAGCTGCCTTTGTCCCAGCTGCTGAAATCTGAGGGCATTGTTCTCCTGTGGATCACCAACAACGAAGGAATGCAGACGTTTGTCAAAGAGCGTTTGCTGCCCGCGTGGAAATTGCAGCTTGTCGCCACGATGCTTTGGCTGAAGGTCCGCGCTAGTGTTGAAGCCATGCGTCGCATCATGTTGCACTCGTTAGTTTCAGGTCACCTCTTCTGGAGAGCCTGTGTATCCCATTTCTGGTTTCCACAAGCGGCCTTACGAGCCGCTGTTCGTACTACAACATTTGAGTTGTCAAGACCAGTCGTCTTCTCTCGCATTCGAGCGCAAAGTGCTCGTCAGCGTGCCGAGCTCTATCCCTGGCCGGAAACCTCCTTTGACTGGTAGTCAAGTCACCGCCGCTGCTACGATTACACAGCGCACTGTACCGTAGAGACAATTACTTGGTTGCTACACTGTTATGTACATGGTGCGCTAATGAGACAGTAATGGTGCATCAATAGGAAGCCGACGTCCAAGTTGTACATAGACCGGATCGTCGTTTTGCAGAAGTCATCAAGAGATTGCTGTCGGAATCCGAGGAGCCGCAGGTGCTCGAAGTGTTCGGCCGCTACCTGCTTCCCAACACTACGACCATTGGAAACGAGGCGCTCAAATTCCAAGTGGTCGAAAGCTGTTTCGAAGAAGAAGAAAAGGATTCGTGTGATTGATTGTTCTGTGTAGAGCTTACCATTTTGTATCGAGTGATCCAAAGACGCGACGTAACGCACGCTCTGTGATCGACACCGTCGTCCGTCGTCGTCGTAAACAGTCTTACACACACGCAAGACACGCACGACGACTGTGCCAGATAATCGGCGGCGTGACCGACTGACCGCTGTCCACTCAACCCCCTCCGCGCGCCGTCTCGCATTCTCACCTCAGTTGGTAGATGGGTGGTGGGTAGTTAGGTAGAAACAAAGGGACGACCACTGATTTACCCCATTCGCAATATCTGCGCAATCATGGAAGTGTCCGACGGCGTGGGTCGCAAGGCGACCTTCCTGGCCACGGTGCTGAGTACGGCGTCGATGGTGGCCTGCGTGGTGGTGCTGCCCCTCTTCTACAGTCACATGCTCAAGACCAGAACCATGATGCTGGCTGAGGTCGACTGGTGCAAGGTCGGCCTTCTATTATCGTACCCTATTAGGGAACGGCAAAGACCGCACTGTAGAGTTTTTGAGAGCATTAGAATATGTATATGATTCTTGCAGGCGCGCAGCGCTTCTGTGTGGCGCCAGATGTCGCAGCTACCGCCGTCGACGAACGTCAGAGCCAAGCGCGCCGGCTACGGCAGCCATCATCAGCAGCAGCGCAATGGAGGCGGCGGCGTTGGCGCCGGAGTGTCGTGTAAGCCAACATACCGTAAATCCTCCAATAAGCGCCCCCCTCGAATAAGCGCTTCCCCTCCAATAAGCGCCCCTCCTAGAGGAAGGTGAAAAAATAAGCACCCCCTCCAATAAGCGCCCACCTTTTGTAAGTACCAGTACTACTAATCTTGTTAATGTGGTAAATCGCAAAGTTGAATAACTTTTGCGTGGGTTAACTCAGACAGGTGAAACTTGCACACTACAAACACAACACTTGTCGTCCATCAGCGTTGTAGAAAACTGTACACTTCGAAGCTAACACACACAAGCTACATGGTGTCAAGCTTGATGTCGAATTTCGAGGAGTTTGCATGAATCAAACCGCAACAACTCTTTCGTTTCAAAAGCAATTTGGATGCAACTGGTCTGATAAGATAGCCCAGTAAACTAGCTTTAATTTGTCACCAAAACGCTAGATCAATCGAACGTCGCACTACCGTAAATGCTCGAAGAAGTCCACTACACACCTGCACCTTCAAGAGCACGCCGTCAAAGTTTTAAAGGGGGAAGGGGCTTATCAGAGTATTTACGGTAAGCGGAATAACACAAGGTTTAGACACACTGCGCGAGGCTTAGAATGGCGTCTTTTAACCAGTTGTCGGCCGCGCCGAACTTTTTCACTTCGCGACAAGTGGGCCGGTGGGAATTTGCCCTGCTTTTTGGCACTCCGCCGCTTGAAAAGCGAAGGAGTGCTATAGGAGCGGTAAAAGCCCACAGTTAACACCTTCGGGGCTGGCGCTCGCTACGAAGCACCTAAGGAGCCAAATTTTTTTTTTAAAAGATAGCTTATGACGACGCGCAGCGTGCTCGGGGGGTGAAAAAAATTCGGCGGTGGAAAAATTTTGCGAAAACTCAAAAATTCAAATTTTCCGGTTCAAATAAAAAAAAAATACGCCATAACTTTCGCAAAAGTGGATCGAATTAGATGATTTTTGATATGTTGTAGCCCCTTGGATGCTCTTCAGAACCATACCAAATTGGGCTCCCTAGGTGGTCCGACGCGGGAGTACGGTAGAAAATTTGAATTTCAAAATTTTTTTCCGACCTTTAAAAAATCATAACTCGAGTTTGCGACGGTGGATTCTCGCAAACTCTTCGATCCGGCCTAGACAATTGTATGACCTTTCAATCGAGACCGAAACCGCGGAGATCGGTTGTGTATTTCGGGGAGATATGCGGTGGCAAAAGTCCCGGGTCCCGAGCGGAAAATTCGGATTTTCGACTTTGAGTGGATTTTTGAGTTGGAAAGCGTTGCATCGTGTTCCGCGTTAAAAGTTGGTCTAGACGAAGTGTTTTGACCATTTTGAGGTACCGTATCCCGGCCGCGCCGAATTTTTGAATCTTGGGGTCAAATTTTCGAAATTGAGTTTTCACTTGTTTCGGGGGTTTTCGACGACGCTGAACACGAATCCGGTGTTTGTTTTGCGATTTGGGACGCCTTTACCCTGATTTCGGCACCCGGCCGGCCAAAAATTGGGTCCCGGGGTCGCATTTTCAAAATTGTGTTGACAGTTGTGTCTGGGCTTTCTGGTGCCGCAGAACACAAATCTGGCGTTTGTTTGGCGATTTCCAGTGCATTTAGGCCGATTATCGCGAGCGACGGAACACCTCTTGGAGTTTGGTCTCTGGAGGTGGAACTGTGCCGAGTGAAAGAAGAAGGATGTAGTCAGGCGCGCAGACCGAAACCGCGTGATTTATTCCGTAATACTGTAATTGTTCCATAAACGTGATCAAGACGAGAGGAAAGAGAGCAGGTCGAAGTACGTATGCAACGGTTGTGTCTGGGCTTTCTGACGCAGCAGAACGCGAATTCGTCGTTTGTTTGGCGATTTGCGGTGCATTTAGCCTGATTCTGGCCGAATACTCACGCTCTGTAAAATTTCGCGAAATTCCGAAAATACCGTCCGCCATTGATGTTGCTGCGCTTACAGTACGCCGTCCGTACAAGACGCGCTGAGAAAGGCGTCTACGCACGCGCAATTGAACCGAGTTATGGGAGCATCGTACTGTAGCCCTAGAGCAACCGACGCCGTCCACCCCAGCGGGGGAGCCCCCGCTGTGTAGCGTAGGTAAGGCGCGCCTGTACAATTGGGGCGCCGCTGGCATTCTACACTGTGAGTGGCTATAGACAGTCAGCGGTCAGTACAGCCTGCGCTCATCGTCGTCAGTACAGCCTGCTCCAACGCGTTTCTGTGCCCCCGTCTGCTAAAACAATCACGCGGACTCGCGGAGTGCCTATCTGACACTCAAGGAGTGTCACGTATCACTTGTGGATAGTCGTATTTGTCACTTACGGTTGCGATGAACCCACCCATCGAAGTCCTCGGTTGTCTCATCAAACCAGAGCCACCTTCCCGTCTCCGGGGTCTTGTATAGGCCCATTAGGGCTTCCGTCTTGTAGTCGACTGGAAAACAATGGTCAGACCGTTAGGTTTTAGTGTCGGACCAAGCAAGGTGTCTTCCAAGCACTAACGCAGTTTCTGGAGAAAGTCGAATTCTTCCTGAGAGTGGACCGAAGCAAGGTCAGCGCCGTGCTTGAAGCAGATGTGGCGGTACTGGTTGAGACCGCCGCCTGCGCCCCGGAACACTCGGTAGCAACCGGGAAGCTCGTCGGTCGAATACCAGCCGACTTCGCACGCTGAGGAAAAGCATACATATCTCGATAACGACGCAACAGACTTTAATTTGTTACCATAGCAGTTGGGCGGGGCAGGGTCCCATTTGAGGTCGGCGTTGCACTCGACCACCATCTGAACGAAAGGACTCTTGCGCCAGCTTGGCAGAAAACGAGACGACTATACGTACAACGTATGTAGGTATATATATGAGGCGTTCTCCCGAAAAATGTAGTAAAAGTGGCCAGGGGGGGTCAGCAGCCAGAGTTGCCACCCCATACGTCTGGTAGGTAGTTAAGTTTGTAACAGAGTGCCACAAGTCCGGCCGCTCAATTCCTCCTCTAGCGGGAGATATATCGATTTTCCGTAACCCTACACTTTTGCGGCGCGCGCAACGTTTCAACTTCGGCGGCGAATAACTAAAGGTAGACAGCCGACCGGGTGCTCACACTTGGCACACTTATAGTGCCCATTACCAGCTATGCCCTGCAGAAGTTAGAAGTCTCTACGCTGCGTACAGCGTCGATACGGTAGCTCCGAAGAATGGGTTTTTTAAAGCGTTGTATCTCAAAAACGCCGGGACCGATCGGCCCAATTCATGGCCCATCTTGTAGAGCGATCGATTCTGCATTGGACCCCGTTGAGATTAGGGTGTCCCTCCTATAGGTATTTTTTGAGAAAATTGCAAATTTCGAAAATCGGTGCAGTTTCATTTCTGATCTTTCCTTAATATCTCGAAAAAGAAGCATTAATTCTGTGTCCGGTTGCCGTCAACTTATGCGCCTAAACATTCTTTACAATTCGTGTTCTTGCGATGAATTTCGAATTCTGCACCAATTTCCAGAAATTTGACATTTTTTGAAAATTTTCGAAAAATCGCACTTTGAGTGCGTGTGGTGCGCTAGTTCAGACACACGTGGCCATTTAGACCAGTCTCGTTAACTCACCTCTATAGGGGCTATCTTTTACAGGAAACAGCTTCTGACCACTCGCTGCCGTTCGGGCTCGGCTAATGTGAGACAACGGACTTTGCCGTTGAAATCGTCCCAAAATTTCGGCAAAGTCCGTTGTCTCACATTAGCCGAGCCCGAACGGCAGCGAGTGGTCAGAAGTTGTTTCCTGTAAAAGATAGCCCCTATAGAGGTGAGTTAACGAGACTGGTCTAAATGACCACGTGTGTCTGAATTAGCGCACCACACGCACTCAAAGCGCGATTTTCGAAATTTTTCAAAAAATGTCAAATTTCTGGAAATTGGTGCAGAATTCGAAATTCAACGTAAGAACACGAATTGTAAAGAATGTTTAGGCGCATAAGTTGACGGCAACCGGACATAGAATTAATGCTTCTTTTTCGAGATATTAAGGAAAGATCAGAAATGAAACTGCACCGATTTTCGAAATTTGCAATTTTCTCAAAAAATACCTATAGGAGGGACACCCTAATCTCAACGGGGTCCAATGCAAAATCGATCGCTCTACAAGATGGGCGATGAATTGGGCCGATCGGTCCCGGCGTTTTTGAGATACAACGCTTTAAAAAATCTATTCTTTGGAGCTACCGTATCGACGCTGTACGCAGCGTAAAGACTTCTAACTTCTGCAGGGCATAGCTGGTATTGGGCACTATAAGTGTGCCAAGTTTGAGCACCCGGTCGGCTGTCTACCTTTAGTTAGCAATACGTAAACTAACCAAGAACA
>JASAMZ010012256.1:0-12001 GCA_030248115.1 Linhomoeus sp. GSCO2_2
CCGCTGTCGAGCCTTGATTCGTTGCTGTCTCCTCCCGCACACATGCCGCCTGCTTCGTTCCGCCGGCCGCCGCTGCCGTTGTCGTTCGCCGCCGTCGTTCTCCTTGCCGCCGCCGCCGCGCCTATGCCTAGACTGCAAAAGCCAGTCTGCTCGCCTAGCCAGGCTCTCTATCCTACCATTAGACATGTACTCCGTCTGCCGTAGCAGTGGCGCACCCTGGAGACATCTGTAAGGCTTCCTCCTACGAGCGCTGTCGAGTCGACCAATTGGCCTAGCCTATCGGTCATACGCTAAAAGCGACTAAGCCGGTTCCTACCGTCTTCCCACCAGTTCGGTCCCATCTTCTCTGAACGCAACTCTGGATGACAACTGATGCGAATGCGACTACAAACTGGGACTGAATTCGATCGAAGTGCCGGCGTGCCAACCAGCCACTCGAAGCGTCTTCCTAGCTTAGAACTCATCAGAATTTTGCCTCAGGCTTTGTTCCGTGGCCACCCCGCTTGGTACGCAGTGTATAGTTTAAACCCAGACCCCCCCCCCACCCCCGCTTTAAAGCTCGCGATCTCACCTCCACCTGTCCCTATTTCTTCCCCCCGAAATTACTCCTCACTCTACCTCCCTCCGCACAGTGCGGCCGCGCGCCGCATCGTCTCGCGTTCTCCCCTCCTCCCCCTCCCGCCGGCCCCCGGCGGGGGGGGAGCCGCAGCCGCATGAGCCGCAACCGCCACCCCTGATTACTCACCCGCAGTTGGTTCCTACGTCGCTCCTCTCTTTGCTCTTTTCTCTTCGATACTCGCCACCTCATAGGCGCCCACGCGCGCCGCACCCCCCGCTCGCCGTCAATTCCTCTCCCTCCATTGCGCGAGAAGGCTAATTCCACACCCGCCGGCTTTACTGGCTGCGGGCTGAAGAACAATGGAAGGCAACTTTAAACGATACTGTACCCGGGCATTTACTGGCTGCGGGCTGAAGAACAATGGAAGGCAACAGCATGGGCGTATTCGCGCACAATTCCCCATTCTCCCCGGGACGCAACTATGTAGGGCAAGCGCGGCGAGGCGTACTGTCGCTTCCCATTGCTACATTGTACACTCCCTAGGTACACACAACAGCTGCACCTTTTGGCAGCGTCCGGAGTTCTAATATGTCTAGCGTCAGCGGCCGCGGCCGTCTGGATGATACAAGGCAGAAATGTACACGTTGTTTGCAATACATAGGTCCTAGTTCCGCCCACCCTACGTCAGCGGATTCAGTGTACACACCGCTCATTGGAACAGTGGGTAGGTACGCACGCACGCACACTGCACAGGTAGGGAGGTAGAATGGTATGTGCATTGCCGCTAGCGACATCAAAACGGTCCGCCTTTCTTGTATTTCCTCGGTAGGCAGATTATCACATCTCGGCACTCGCAAACTCAGTTCTCGACAGTCTGCTTGTTTTGCGACACTCCCAACAAGAACTAAAGCGTTACCAGCTTAAATCGAGTTAATGCGATCAGATCCAACCAAAACAAATGCAGTGAAACAGAACAAAGTGAAGGATGCCGAGGCGTGAACGCCTGGCTATTGAGATTCATCAATAAAAGAGCACCGTACTTCGCCGCATAACCTTTACTACAACTTCGCGATGATTGATCTTCAAACACACGTTTACAAATTTGAATTGTACTCAGAATTGAATTTGACAACTCAAACCTAAGGCTATACGTACCATTGGTAATACGGTAGCAGTTTGAATTGAACAATCCCATCATACTCAGTGTCAACGGTATTTAGAATTTTGAAAGGCTACACGTACCATTCCTAAGATAAGTAAGATAAATACGGTAGCCATTTGAATTAAACAATTCCACCGTACTCAGTATCAACCGTTTAGAATTTTAAAAGGCTACACGTACCATTCCTAAGATAAGTAAGATAAATACGGTAGCCGTTTGAATTGAACAACACCACCGTACTCAGTATCTGTCGTATTTAGAAATTTGAATTGTATTCAGGAGTGAATTTGGCAAATCAAATTGTAGACTACACGTACCATTCATAAGATAAATACGGTAGCAGTTTGAATTGAACACTTCCAAGGTGCTCAGTATCAACCGTATTTAGAATTTTGAATGGCTACACATACCATTCGTAAGATAAGTAAGATAAATACGGTAGCAGTTTGAATTGAACAATTCCACCGTAACCGCGGCACCTCAACTCCAGGGTCGGAAATCGACGGCTAAAATTTTAACACAATATGCAGAAGAGTATGGCCTTCGTTCTCTCCAAGTGTCGTTGCAATCAGCTCACTAAAACGCGAGTTTTTCAAATTCCCGCGGCAGAAAGAATTTTCCCGACGGGCCGGGCCGGCCAATGTGGGATTTCAAACGGGCCGGGCCGCCGTGAAAAATTCCGGGCCCCCCGACGGGCCGGGCCGAGCCGAAAATCCCGGTCCTGTTTGAACCTCTAATCACTACCTAAATTAAATTTAATTAATTAAATTTAATTAATTAAATTAATTAAATTAATTAAATTAACCACTTTTAACACTTTCATATATCCTTTTTTGTTATTCAAATTTAATTAATTAAATTTAACCCTTTACTCCATTATCAGTTCTATTGCCCAAATTAAAAATTAAATTTAATTAATTAAATTTAATTAATTAAATTAATTAAATTAAATTAAATTAAGTTAAATTAAATTAAATTAAATTAAATTAAATTAAATTAAATTAAATTAAATTAAATTAAATTGAATTGAATTGAATTGAATTGAATTGAATTGAATTGAATTAAATGGCGGCGTGAAAACTGGTGTCGGCCGGCCGGCGTTCTACCCTGTCGTCAGGACGGCCTCCCGCCCATGCCTCTTTATGGCCGCCGCCGCATCGCCTTCGTTCGTCCATTCTGCACTGTCGTCTCGCTTGTCTCGCCCGTCTTCTATAGATGGAAGCACCGTGTACCTACCTAACTTATCTGCTCCTAGTCTACGCTCATTCCCCTGCGTATGGTAGGTGTATAGGCCTACAATCGTCCAACGGCCGCGTTGCTCTCTCTGTCCCTCCGTCTAAAACTCTGGGCGGCCGTCGACCGCTCTTGCGTCTCTTCCCCCTAACCTACACTACAAGTCAACTGTCGTCGGCTCCTATCGCGCGCGCAAGAGACCTGCGGCGGCGGCGGGCAGTCAGTCAGAGCAGAGGCCAACTGAACAACGGCCGTCCCTTCACTCGACGACGGCGATGTGTGCGGTGGGTGCTCTCCATTGGCGGAGGCCTGCCTCGCCCTACTGGCCAATCCACCCCACTTCTCTGTCTGCGGCGGGCCGCGCTCTCTCCCCTCCATCGACTATACTATCCAACGCTGCCAACAACTGGGTATCTGTGTAGAACCTCACACGTGTTTACCGGCAGAAAGGAGATTACGTTAAGCATGCATAGCTTTAAGTATTAATTCTAAATTAATTTAACTTAAATTAAATTTTGAATTAATTAAATTAAATTAATTTAAAATAAATTTTAAATTAATTAAATTAGACTAAATCAAATCAAATTAAATTATAAGATGAAAATTTAATAAAAGGTAAACCCAATTAAATTATATTACTTAAGTAAAGTAAACTGAATTAGACCACCATGTATTAAATTAAATTAATCCTCTCGCTTGTCCATCGCTCATCTTACGAAGACGGTAGCCCCATAGGCCAGTCTATTCTCTGTCTAGGCGTCTGTCTGTAGTGTTCTATGTGTGGGTACGCCTGCACTCGTCGACTTTCCATCCAGTCTCCTCCTCTGGTCGGCGGCCGACCGATGCTGCGTCTCTCACTTATGACAACTCATCTCTCCAATCGCACGCGAGAGAGTGGCGTCAGTCTGGGAAGGGTCGTAGTCAGTCAGTCAGCGACCAAAACGATGGCCAACCCTCAACCGGGCGACGAGGACGACTATGTGCGCACTTCACTGACTTGCACTTCTCCCCACTATTGACCTCTTACACAAGACGCAAGGCTTCAGCAATAGGATAGGGCAAGAATTTAAAAGGCAACAAAATCCTGGAATGAAACAACAACCAAAACCCGGAACTTCCAGTCCGTTCGCAACAAACGTAAACTCGGTCATTTCCCCCTCCCCCTTTCTTCTGCGCCGCTGGCCCCGTAAGTTGCCGCCGTCGTCGCCGTTGCGCACCGCACGTCCCCTTTTGCTGTCGTTCGCTATACTCGGTCGCTCTCGCCCCGCCTGCTGCTGTATAGGCCTTGCCTGGACTGGCGCAGTGCCTCCCACCTCCCCCCCCCCCCCCCCCCCCACCCCCTCACGTTGGCGCCGCCGTCTTTGCCCTCCCATTGTCGCCCGCCGCCGCCGTCAGCCTGCGCATTCTCTTATTGAACGCCCCCAACCCCTCTTCTGCCATTGTCCTGCCGCCGCCGCCGCTCGTGCGAGCGCTCCGCATTGCTCCGGGTAAGAACATTTCGTTTCACCTGCTGTCGCTTATCAGCTGAATACCATAGTGGAATACCACAGTGATCATATTGACTTACCTAAACTGAGTAAATTAAATGAATTCAAATTAGGTAAATAATATTAAATTGAACAATTAAATTGATTTGAATTGAATTGAATTAGATTAAATAATCCGTATACGCCTACAATCGTTTAACGGCCGCGTTGCTCTCTCTGTCGCTCTGTCTCCAACTCTGGCCGGCCGCCGACCACTCTTGCGTCTCTCCTTCCTACAAGTCAACTGACAGCTCCTATCGCGACGAGCCTTACGGCGTCTGCGGCGGCGGGTAGTCAGTCAGAGGCCGTCAACTGAACAACAGCCGCCGACGGCGGTGTGTCTGTGCACTTTATTGACGGGGGGCAGGCCTCGCCCTACTGTCCAATTCACCCCACTTCTCCGTCTGCGGCGGGCGGCGCTCCCTCCGTTCCATCGACTAGACTACCCAAGCAACATTCAGTAACAACAGGTGCATTGACAACAACAGTGACAACTCAGCGTGTGCAGAGACTAAATCGAGCTTAAGTTAAGCAAGCATAGGTTAACTAAATTAAATTAAATTACGGTATGCATTGAATTAAATTAAATTAAACTAAACTACATTAAGTTAAGTTAAATTAAATTATTTAATTTAAATCAAGTTACCGTAAATACTCTAATAAGCCCCCCGGGGTCCTTTCAACCTCCCTCTAGGGGGTACTGTTGAAGGGGGGGGGGGGAGCTTTTAAAATATTTCGACCCCTCTTCCGGAGACCCAAGGTGCACAAAATGTACGTATGTCATACAGAATATACCTTCCAGGCACTGAATAATATCCTTAACATACCATGTACTATATTTATTACATATTGTAGTTGTAGTAGTACTATAGTACAGTATGCATGCATCCAGTATGCCTCTTCCGCCGATTCTCTGGGAGCGCGAGTTAAAACGTTGGCCGACACTCTGTACTCTCTGCAGTTGTCTGTCGCCCACTCTCCTTCTGCCGTCGCCCTGCCGTTCTTTCATTCTGCCCCCTGCCCACGTCTCGCTCGTCGCTCCTTCATCGCCCCTCTACTGTTCAACGAATGGGCCTATCTATAGGGGCAAGTCTGCGCCTATATGTGTGAGCCGTCTCCGTGTCTAGCAGCGGCCGCCGGCCGCCTTGGTGTGGCTGTGAGACGGCAACGGCAGCCTTCTCCGTCCCAGCGCCTTCCTCTGTCATTGTCTATAACTTCTCTGTCGGCCGCTCTGCCCTCTGGTCGTACGAAGCGAAGTCTGCTCAAACTGCGGCAACCGTAGCCACAATTTGCAAAGACAGTTGCTACATTCTCTTTAACAAGCGTCGTTCCTGGGATGGCGTGCACGTCACGCAGCAGTGCATAGAGCCGACACGGAACAACACAAATATTGGCCTACGTTTATTATACTTTCAAGGTGTAGTATGCAGTGGTCTCTACATTATGCGAGCATAACATCGTTTTCGTTGCTTCTTGCTTCCTACCTACATTTTCACTCCGCTCTAACCACTGTATGAGAGAGCGGCCTGTCGGGGGGTCTCCGCTGTCACCCCCCCCCCCCCACCACCACCATCTGCCCAACCTCTGTTCTCCATTTGTCTACTGGCGAACCAATCTGACTGGGTCTGTCGGCGCTGTGCCGAGCACTATAGTCAGACGACACGCCGCCCCGCTTCGCTATCTTTTGTCTGGGGCACCGTTCTGCCTCCCGCTCTATTAACTAGCCAGTGAGGCAATCCAAGGCCGTTCACTGTGCAGCTACGATGTCCTCGAATGGGAAATACTGTCTCGCGCGCTCCGCAAGACCCTTCCCTTCGGCCTATGTGATGTTGCTCGGCGACATTGAATAGAGTATGCGGTGGCTCTTCTTCTGCTTTTCTTGTTTGGCCACCGTTGCTCACCTTTGGCCTTTACGCGGCTCAAATTGGTCGCCACACACAAAGGAGCTGTTGCTATTCGTTAGAGAAGAGAAAGCGAGAGATTTTCGACCCAGCCGGAATCGAACCCGCGCACACGAATTGAGTCGAGGGGCTGATATCCCGATCTGATTTGGCTGTCAATCTGTTCTGCTGGCTGCTGATAGTATGTAAATTTACACTACATTAAATTACACTGTATCAACTTAAATTAAATTGTTAAAGGCGAGGTGTCACCTTCGGGAGTGGGGACAAAAGCTCCCCACCGCTTCTCCAAACCCCAATTCCATTAACCTGCTGTTCTTCAGGTGGACCTGTGCGGATCTAATGGCATCCGTGCGGTTCCTCGGTACGGTCGGTAGAGAAGAGCTACAGCGGAGATCGACACACCGTTAGATTCCCCAGACGATTTCATGAAGATTGGTTTTTGTTGCGCGAAGATCGGATGAGTATTTCGGAAGTTATGCATGATTTCCTGCTTGAAAAGATCCGCACAATTCAAAATACGCACCGGCGCAATACGGTTCATCCGATTATGGTCGGTTCGCACCAAAGATAAACTCGGCTACCTCCCCTTTCTTCTTCGCCGCCGTCGCCGCCGCTGCGCACGCTCCCTTTTGCTGCCGTTCGCTATACTCTGTCGCTCTCGCCCCGCCTGCTGCTGTATAGGCCTTGCCTGGACTGGCGCAGTGCCTCCCCCACCCCTCACGTTGCCGCCGTCGCTTTTGCCCTTCCGCTTCCACTGTCGCTCACCACCGCCGTCGCGTCTGCGCATTCTCTTCTTGCAACGCCCCCCCCCCCCCCAACTCTTCTGCCTTCGCCCTGCCGCCGCCGCCCGCGGGCGCTCCGTATTGCTTATGGTAAGAACACTGTTTCACATGTTGTCGCTTATCAGTTGAATACCATAGTGGAATACCACGGTTATCATAATCGACTCACTTTGATTAAGTGAATGAAATAAAGGTTAAAGAAAATTAAATTGAACTGAATTAAACCGATTTGAATTGAATTAAATTACATGGAGCTAGATTAAATTAAATTTATTGAAATAGTAAGTGTACGCCCACAATCGTCCAACGGCCGCGTTTCTCTCTCTGTCCCTCCGTCTAAAACTTTGGGCGGCCGCCGACCGCCCTTGCGTCTCTCCCACCTACAAGTCAACTGTCGTCGGCTCCTATCGCGCGCGAGAGACTTGCGGCGGCGGGCAGTCAGTCAGAGCAGAGGCCAACTGAACAACGGCCGTGTTTGTGTGTACACTCCATTGACGGGGGCCTGCCTCGCCCTACCGTCCAATCCACCCCGCTTCTGCGGCGGGCGCCGCTACCTTAGCAGTTGCCGCGTTGCTTTCATCCGAAATTCTACGAACTTCGCGACTCCGATACATGTTTGGCATATCAGATAGCAAGAATCCAGCAGGTGTTTACGTTTGACTACTCTCGGTTTGTGCGCACCAAGACTTTGTCGAGCGTTTCGACACTCTAGCTGAGCCGTCATCAGGGCACTTCAATATTTGGGAAGCCCAAGTAGACAGATAGATCGACTGAAACTGGGTTGGTGCAGACATGCCACTCGCAAAGCGGTTGTTTATTCAACCTAAGATTTCTGGTCGATCAACACTCTCTGAAGACAACAAAGGTTGAGAAGCCATCTGCAGACGCTGTACAATATACGCTGTGATAACGTCGCACCAGCCGCGTACGTAATAAGACTCAGTGCCATTGGTCGGGATCAGTGCTTGAAAGCGCCGTGTCTCGCCGCTTCGAGAACAAACTGCTTGACGGCCGACCCGTCCAACTTCTGGAAGGCTTCGCTTTCGACCACGGCACTTGTGTGGTTCATACAGCTGAATGAATAGCAAACGATGCAGAGCACTGCGCAACTAACTCGCATTCGTTCTCGGGGTCAGGGTGGCCAATTGAAACTCAAACTGTAGTTCCGGCTTCTGTGTCAGTTACAAGCAGTCAACTGAAACAAACGGACGCCATAACTGAAACTGAAATTTGCCGAATTAGTTTCAGTTATTTGATGCTGAAAATGTACGCATTCTCGTCGTAATTTCCATATTCTTGTAATTACTCGACATTTCATTCAAACTCCAAATTGCTATAGAAGACACCTAAACTAAAAATAATCAGTTCAAAATAAAAGCACCCAAGCCTTGAGTTGAACAACTCATTCATTGTGACATTCTGGAATACCAATAACTGAAACTCAGTTTCAACTGAAACTGAAACTGGAGGGGGCTTAGCTGATACTGACGCTCGGCCAGCTTCAACTGAAACCAAAACTGAAACTCTAACTTCAACTGAAACTGAAACTAGAATGAGTTTCAATTGGTCGTCACCCAGCTCCGGTTTCAGTAAGGTCGCAACTGTATAGAAAGTAGGCGCAAAGGCGCCCACAATTGGAAGCAGAAGGTGTCGAGCTCTCGGGCGTCGAGTCTGAGGGCGGCGGCGTAGAGCAGCAGGGCGTTGTCGACGCAGATGGCCCTGCGCAGCAGCTCGGCGCACTTGTCCTTCAGAGACTGCTCGCAGTAGCTGTTGGCCAGGTCGAGCAGCGACAGAAGCTCCTCCTCCGACAGGCAGTCGGCGTCCACGGTGTCCGTGTACAGGTAGTAGAGGAAGGCGCGGTAGACGCCGTACGCGTACTGGTCCAGCTCCACGCAGCTGAGAGAGTGAGAATGGGATGGTTTCACTGATTCGACACTAGAATTTACAATCCGATAAAAATGTTCGTGAATTTGAAACATTTAACTACTAAACCATAGATATTCTGTTCATATATTGCGTCACCAGTCGGTAATGAAGCTAAACAGAAATCAAATATTATTTTTATATTCGCAGATCTAAGTACAAGAACAGATCTGTAAATATTAAACGTAACATGTACCAATGCACAGTCTGTACACGTTATAGTGATGATCTGGACTTTCAATTACTGAAACTGGAACAATACACAACTGATACTGAGACCGAAACTCAGCCCAGAGCAAGTTTTCGACTGAAACGGAGTTTCGATTTGTCATCCTGAAGAGAAAGTACAAGTGTAACCCACTCACTCGCTCTTGGCCTCCAGCCAGTGGTCTGCGAGCATGGAGCGGAAGTACTGGCAGCGTATCTTCAGTATGGAGCTGTGGACGTGCAGCACCCTCCCATCCACCTTGATCTTCAGATCACCCGTGGCCGCGTCGTCGAAAGCCAGTCTCACCGTCTCCTGCACCGTGTCCCGAATGGGAGACGCTGAAAGCAAGAGAGATAGCACGCGTCGTTTCCAACACCCAAAGCTTCTTCATCGCTCCATCCCGGCACACGACAAAGGGTACATTCTGAGGCTAGTTTCCGTTTCAGCACCTTACCAAGTGAAAAGCTAAGCAGAAAATTAGAAAATGCTCTGTAGCGGTCAGCGTGGTGGCTTTGTAGCATGTTCTATACCACGCGGAACAAGTTAGGTATACAACTGTAAATTTTGCTGTATATAACTATAACTCTTAATAGCGAAAAATTGTTCCGATTTTGGCGTGTTCTGCTACAAAATTGTCTTAAAATTTTTGCCGACTTCAGCTTTTCTATTACAAAATTGCCTTAAAATAGCGCCGCAGGCGAAAATTTTGCCGATTCTAACCTTTTCAGGTTACAAAATTGCTATTAAATAGCGACGCGGGCGAAATTTTTTTGCTCTGAACATGCTGCCGCGCAAAGCTTTTTCCCTGGGAGGGGTATGGGGGGGGGGGGGCCGTTTGGCCAAATGCGGGGGGGGGGGGGGGGGGGCGGTTTGGCCAAATGGGGGGGGGGGGGGCGGACGCACAAACAATCTGCCACGGTATAACGAGTCTAAGGAAAGCAACCAAAAGAGATGTTGCGCCATCAGACGGCGGGTGTGGCGAAGCTGGCGAAGACGTCGTCGACGCTGGCGAAGCGCGTCTTCTGTGGAGTGGCCACGGTCTGTCCGCGCACCTGACCCCACATGTAGACCTGGTTGCCCTGAGTGGACGCCGACGACAGGTTGCACGCGTGCGTCGCTGCCACCTCCGTCACCCTGTCATTGTTATTGCAAGAATCCAGGTGTGCAGTTTGTAATTGACGAATGTCGATATGTAGAGACATGTCTGCACCAAGACAGTGAAATTCAAGTTTTCGGGCCTCTAGCGGGGCCGTCGTCAGGGCAAAACAGGAAAGTGTCCTGCGACGGCCCCGATAGAGGGTAGAAACTGAAAGCTGATTTCGCCGTCTTGGTGCAGACATGCCGCATACATATCGACAGTCGTCTGCTAGTGCTATTGTGCTGTGACATGTTGATGAAATGACAGCCTGGTCCGCTGCGCCGCCCATCAAAGAGGCACGTAGCGCGCAACGATCGAAAATCGAGTTCTAATCCTGATTGATTTCGAGCGCTTCATCTATAGACAGTCAGGCACCTTCCCAAGTCGACGGCGGTCTTGGTCGGCACGGGTTGGTTGGACTTGGTGTTGAATCCCAGCTGTCCGCAGGAGTTGCTTCCCCAGGCGAAGAGCTCCCCTTCGTCGGTCAACGCCAGTGTGTGGGCGAAACCGCAGACGACCTCGCTCACTACCACATTCTGCAGCTCCAGCACGCGACAGGGACTCAGCTGATTCGAGATGTTGCCCTGACCCAGTTGGCCGTTGGCGTTCAGGCCCCACGAGTACAGCTGAAGGAATGGATGGGTGATCTTTGTCCATTGTACGTACGTAAGTAGGTACAGTACCCCCCCCCCCCCAATTCTCCCTTGATCCAGATTACTACACTCCGCTTTTCAAGGCCAAAGTTATTCAACGCAGCGCATGTATGTAGCAGTTCGGCAAAGCGTGATCTATTGGCCAAATTGCTAAAGGGGTCACGCTGATCGATTTTGATGCAATTCCAACAAAATCCTTTGCCGAGTGTTGTGAAGTCAACCGAAGGCTTGTCACGATTCCATTCAATTCAGCAGTGGTTATCCAAGTTTTCTTTTTGACACAATTAGAAGACCCCTGTATGTACCTCGCCGCTGGTCGTGACGGCCATTGTGCAGTTCTGGCCGCAGGCCACAGATCGGACAAAGCGATTGTCTGAAAATGCACGACGTGACGCTAGAGTACATCCATTTTGAGACAACCATGCTCCGCTGTATCTCACTGAGACTGCCGCCGATCTTCTTGGGCGTCGTCTGGTTGAGATTGTTTCCGGTGCCGATTTGTCCCGACGAATTCTGGCCCCAGACGAACAGATCGCCTCTGTCGGAGACAGCTGCCGTGTGGTGGTTGCCGCAGGAGACACGCACAATGCAGGCGCCCCCGAAAACGCTGCGCGGCAGGCGGACAGGCGCCATCGCTTGCAGTGTGTTGCCTGTGCCTGCCAATGGACGCAATACGCGTCACACTGTAGTTTCGGTTACGGTATCGATGCATGATGGTCCATGCACCCACCCAGTTGTCCCGAGCCGTTGTGGCCCCACACGAAGAGATCCCCATGTGCAGTAAGAGCTACAACGTGCGGGCCCGAGCCGTAGAAGAGAGAAGCCAGCTGTTGATTTGACAACGACTCGACCTTTGTAGCCTCCAGACAACTCTGACCGTTGCCAATACCTGGAACACACCACGAGCTTTCGC
>JASAMZ010012258.1:0-12359 GCA_030248115.1 Linhomoeus sp. GSCO2_2
TCGAGATCTATCCGTAGAGCCCAAGATCTCCGCCCTACGACTTTCCAACGCCGAGATCTGAGAGCGTTACGCACAGACGTACGGACGTACGGACGTACGTACGTACGCACGCACGCCGAGCTCTCGTAGGGTGTCGCCCGGCTGAGGCCGGGCGAAAAAACTTTCGCCTCCGGCGCTGTTTTAAGGCAATTTTGTAACAGAAAACGTCAAAATAAGCCAAAATTTTTGCCTGCAGCGTTGTTTCAAGAAAATTTTGTGGCAGCAAACGTCAGAATCGGCTAAAATTTTTGCCTGCGCAAATTTTTGGATGTACTTTTATAGCATCTTGGTACTCTCCCTGTGGCCGAAAAAATTCCGCCCCCCCCCCCCCCTTATTCTGAAATCCTGGATCCGCCACTGGACTATGCGAGACGTCTTGTTCGTGTCTGCTGTTGCCATTTTCTACTACTCGGTTTTGTTTGCAATATTTTTGAAATTTGTTGACAAATTTCGATGCACTGTTCAGTATTTCAGAC
This sequence comes from Linhomoeus sp. GSCO2_2, assembly GCA_030248115.1. NCBI lineage: Eukaryota > Metazoa > Nematoda > Chromadorea > Monhysterida > Linhomoeidae > Linhomoeus > Linhomoeus sp. GSCO2_2. The sequence goes on from JASAMZ010012258.1 coordinate 516, forward strand.
GCTCATCGAGGTTGAACCAGGCTCCATGATGTTAGTGCTTGTGGACGACGTTGAAAACAGCCCGAAGTATGATCCCGATCTAGAGAAAATCAAGGTATGACAAAGAATAGCACAAATTGAGTACAACGAGTTGTTTGTCTTGTCTATGGTTGTGAATTACAGAAGCTATATAGCGTCGCCGACGATTGCGACGTGATCAAACAGATCACCAAAGGGCGAATCGGATTTTCGAAGAGGTTTGCCCGAGTGAAATTCGAACAATACTTTATGGGTTTTACATATTGGAGAATTGACGCTTGATGTCAGTGTAGTTCAGCAAACAGATTCCGCGCTTCGTGATTGTGATTCTTCGTTCAGTGATCTACAGTAGTTGACAGAACCCTTCAATCTTCAGGGAATGTGTTCTGTTGCGAATTTGGAAACAGTACGACGACGGCTCGCTAATTCTGGCCCAACGGTCCACCTTGCTTGACACTGAGCCGGTTGGCGCCGAGGGAGTTAGGTGAGGTGGTCCATTGCTATGCGTTTAACGGGAAGGGATAGGATGAGTGTGGGGAGATAGACAGGCACAGTATCCCCCCCTCCTCCCGCCACACCCTCTCACCCCAGAGGTCTGCCAACGCTTCGTAGGTCTAAATGTGGATAGCACAACAGGCGATACAATTATAATGGCGACTGTGAAATGGGGCGCTTTGAAAACAGCAAGGGAAATAGATTGACGACAGAACGAAAGTACCAACAACACACGAGCCGCTAAATTATTCTTTGGATTCAACCAATCACACCAAGACAAATCAACAAATTCAGGATGACCGCCCACGGCAGTTTCATCAAACTGTCTCCCGTCGACGGAGGGAAGCTGTGCAAGTGGGAGTCGATGGACTGCTTCGACCTCGGCGTAATCACGCAACACGCACCGATAAAAACGCCAGAATCCGCAATTGCAAATGTGTCTTTATCAGGGCATGGTGCCGAAATTCGTCATCAACTACCTGATGGGAGGCAAGGCTTTGATGGAGCAAATCCAGAAGCTCAAAGTCTTCGCAACAGAGGTTCAGAAGGCCGTGAAAGAGGAACTGGAAAAGGGGGAGAAGAAGTGACAGTTCCTGCTCGTGTTTGGTGACAATTAGCTAGCAATCGATAGGTTTGTGCTGCTCAAACGTTTGAAGAGACGCGCTTCACTGTGACTGCTGTGCTGTCATTGTATAGCCATTGGTAGTTGTTGCGTCAAGATTTCATGCCTGTGCGCCACTCTAGTCTAGTCAACACCTCTGTTATACAGTGGCATTTTTCCCTAGAACAAGAGAAAATACGTTTGACTTGTCCGATGGACAGGCGGCAGCCCTGGCTTTGTGCTCGTCGAGGACAATTTGCTTAGGACAATTGTTGTAATTATATTGCTCTGGACAAAACATTTTGACCGTGCGGTGGAGTACATTTAACTCCTTTCGCTGCAATGTATAACAATCTCTAACGTACTGCCGCCCCACCCTCTAGTGATTCAACATCCCCAGAGAAGGGATTATAATTCGGAGATAAGACGGCCCAACATTGAGTATTATCAGTCATATAAGCCTCGTGCCGCACGACAACGTGCGTCAGCCCACATTTCGTTCTCAATAACATTCCAAAGGTCTTTCCATACGCGACAAAATTAGGGCAGGTTTTGTGTCAAAATGACCCAAAAACTCGTTGCAATTGGATTTTCGTTCGTGTTCTGCGTCGGGCTGGCGTTGGCCAATTTCGAGACTGTCATGCTCGATCCCAATAGTGAGTGGGTGTAGATTAATGCATTAAATTTAAATCAAAGGGTCAACCAGCGGAAACTATTGGAATCAATTAACTTCGAGGTACAACTCATGCAAGGCATGTCCTATGGGCAATCATCTAAATGTGATCCTGGGGGAAGGACATGGCTGAATTCACGTATGTACAACGCAGTTGGCCTTTGAATAATACGACACAGTTAATGCGCGATAGAGGTCTCAATGGATTCGCTTTCGCAAGCCTTCCAAAGATTGCATGAGATGGTGGGGTGTGGAACGGGGGGGGGCGACTATTTGTCCTTGGGGCATGTACCGGGTTTTTCCGCTTAAGCGCCCCCCCCCCCGCATAAGCGCCCCGGGGCGCTTACGAGGTTTTCACTGCCATATAAGCGCCCCGGGGCGCTTACGTGGTGCCACAGTTTTTCGGTGTGATGTCAGTAAAATAGCAGGTCTGACGGGTAAATTAAGCGAGAAAGCTTGGAATATTACAATAGCAACACATTTCAGACCTTTGTTATGCGAGTTTTACTGATCTGTGAAGCTGCAAATTGCTCAAATCGCGCATATATGTGGTTGAGGAAGCTGTGTAGGTCGCCCACGCCGAGTTCCAGGGTCTTATTTTGTTTTGAGGTTCAGTGTAACCGCCCCATAAGCTTGTATGTGACGTCTTTGGGGCTGGAAGTTGTCGGTTGGACACTTAGAGAACCTTATAAATGCACAGAACGCCACCATAAGTCACCGGAACTCTTCTACAGTACTTTAGAGCATTTTCCGCTTTAGCGCCCCGGGGCGCTTAGATGGCGCCAACTTTAGGTCGACTCAGGACCCATTTCAACGTAAGCGCCCCGGGGCGCTTAAGCGGAAAAACCCGGTACCGAGGCCTGTCAATACAATGCAAATTCACATGGCGGCGGCAGCGCCAGGACACTTTCAAACCTCGCGTCTACCGCATCCCATCCTCCAACTTCTAGCCGTCTACCGCGCGGCCAGCCAGTCCCAGTTGCTGATCCGCGACGTCAGTGGCGACTGTGACGAAGACACCTTCATCGAAGCTCGAATGGGCTTCAACGAGGCCCTAGACCTGCCGCCTTTGGCCAATGATCGGGACGTGCAGCGACGACTGGCCACCATTCGAACCGCAGAGGGAATACAGGGCTACAGGAGGATTGAGGAGTGAGTGTTGGGATACTGTAGGAGAAAGATTTGAATGGTCGGATTGGTCAGTTGGGAAAGATTTGAATGGCTGTGTGGCGGCAGACTATACCTATAGGGGACAGAAATGGAATAGGTACAACGGAAAATAAAAATAAAACAAAAATAAAACGAAACAATGTAAAATAAAATAAAATAAAATAAAATAAAATAAAATAAAATAAAATAAAATAAAATAAAATAAAATAAAACAAAATAAAACAAAATAAATTAAATTAAATTGAATTAAATTAAATTAAATTAAATTAAATTAAAATAAAACGAAGTAAATTACATTAAACTAAATTAAATTAAATTAAATCAAATTAAATAATAATATAATATAATAAATTGTAGTAAAATACGGTACGATAAGATCCGATACTATACAACTCAATACAATACAAAGCAATACAACAAAATACAATACAATACAATACAATACAATACAATACAACAAAATACAATACAACACAACACAATACAGTACAGTGCCAGAACGCGATTTCAGCGCCCACAAAGACAAGGTGGACGCGCTGACGTTCCCCGGCTTCCAGAAGTGCTACAGTCGAGCTTCGCTCCGCAAGTTGGGTTATCCCATCCGCCGCATTATTCCCACGATTTTCAACGAGCGCCATTTGTTTGTCAGCAGCCTGCTAGTTGACGGTAAGATTGTCTTTTAATTTGGATTTCGACAAGTGTCAAAACTGAAATAGCTCAGTCAGAATAGTAAGTACAGCTGTTTGTCAATGACAGATACATTGAATCCTCCAACAACCACCCCTCTCTATTTCCCAATGGATAGCGTGGCGTGAAGTGTGGAAGAGTGGAACGGGGGGGGGGCTGTTATTGGAATGGTTACGGTAGCACCAATTCCTCTTGATTATTATCTATTAGAACTGGAGAGCGACTATTCGTGCGCCGTGACGGCAGTATTGGGAGAGTTCAACGAGATCATTCGAGGTCTGCAGCGCAACTTGGTGCGCGCCGTCGCCAGCGGAGGAGATCCTTGCGGGTAAGCGGCAAGCGCCGTTGAAATAGGACGCCAGCGAATCAAACTAGCGCAACAATTGAATGAATACTGTAGCTCCTTCCATTTTGCGCGCGGTGGATCGGAGAACAACCATAATTGCAGGCGGGGGGGGGGGGGGGGGGGAGACCCCCCCCCCCCCTCTGGCCCTGGCCTCTAGTGAACTTTTCACTGATACTCCCCCCCCCCGGCATCCGAAATTCGAGAAAAAATCCTGAAATTTCGGAAATCTTCTTGTATTTTTGGCAGTTTTTGGTCCTATTTTGTCCAAATTTTCGCCTGCGGCGCTATATTTTGTCTATTTAGGCACAAATCACTAGCGGGCCCGGGGGGGGGGGGGGGGGGGGGGGGGGGGGGGGGGGGGGGGGGGGGCACTGCCCCCCCTTACGGTCCGACCTTCGAGAAAAAATTTTCTTAAACGGCACACGAATATCAAAAAATTTCGCCTGCGGCGCTATTTTGTAAGAGAATTTGGCATTTAGGGACCAAAAATAGCCAAATTTTCGCCTGCGGCGCTCAATTTAGGCAAATTTCTGTACAGGGAAGGCGAAAAACGTAAAAATTTTCGCCTGCGGCGCAATTTTAAATCTAAATCAAGAGTGTCTAACAGGTTGCAATGGTCAAATTTTGGCGATTTTGGGCGTTAAAATGGCCTAAAAGTGCGAAATTTTCGCCTGCGGCGCTTTGGAAAAATTTTGGATTTTGTGCCCCCCCCCCCTATCGGAAAATCCTGGGCCCGCCACTGGCACAAATTAGCGTGTTTTTGACCAAATTAAGGCGATTTTTAGCGTATTTTTTCGCCCGGCCTCAGCCGGGCGAACCCCTACGAGAGCTTTGCGTCCGTGCGTGCGTGCGTTCGTCCGTCACGCTCTCAGATGTCGGTGTTGGAAAGTCGTAGGAAGGAGATCTTGGGCTCTACGGAAAGCTCTCGACTCACTGGTAATGTCGCTAAGAGACTTCGAAATTCAAAAGTTTGAATTGCGCGCGCTACAGTAACCCGAAGGTCAAAACGGAAAACGGCTGTAACTCGCTCGTCGTAAGTCGTAGAGCGGCGCGCGATAGGTCAACTAAAAGGTCTCGGCGTGCGCTTTCGTTTGGGATAAAAAGTGTCTCAATTACGCAAATACGCAACACGAAAAGCGACATTCTCGCGTTTTTAAGGCAGAAATCGCTCTAACTCGCTCAGCCTGCGTCGTAGGGAGACGATCTTGGGTTGGTTGGATAGCTCTCGACTCACTGATCATTTGTTCTTCTATTGGTCGAAACTCAAAAGTTTGAATTTCGGGAGCTACAGTAACCCAAAGGTTTAAAACGCGAAACTTATCTAACTCGCTCATCTTCCGTCATAGAGAGACGATCTTGAGTTCGTTGAATAGGTTTCGGCACACTGATAATTCCGTTAAGAGAACTCGAAAATCAAAAGTTTGAATTGCGCGCGCTACAGTAACCCGAAGGTCTAAAAGGAAAACGGCTCTAACTCGCTCGTCTTACGTCGTAGAGCGGCGTGCGATAGCTCAACTAAAAGGTCTCGACGTGCTCTTTCGTTTGGCATTACAAATTTTGTTAATTACGCAAACACGCAACACGAAAAGCGACATTCTTGCGTTTTTAGCATAGGAATCGCTCTAACTCGCTCAGCGTGCGTCGTTGAGAGACGATCTTGAGTTGCTGGATAGCTCTTGACTCATTGATCATTTGTTCTTCTATTGGTCGAAACTCAAACGTTTGAATATCGCGAACTACAGTAACCCAAATGTTTAAACAGCAAATGGGCCCTAACTCGCTCGTCTTACGTTGTAGAGCGGCATTCGTTCGATCGTTTGTAAGCTTACGTGTAGGCAGTTATTGAACGGTCATTCCTAAAGAAATAGTTTTGTTTTTTTAAACCCTTGTCTTACGAACAACTTTGTCTGCTAAAAAAATTAATCCCGGGCGATCCCAATGTTGCCTTGCAACAACCGCTCAGAAATGCGTGTGCCTTGCTCAAAAAAATTAATCCCGGGCGATCCCAATGTTGCCCTGCAAGAACCTCTCAGAAAGGAGCGTGTCAGAAGTAGCGCATGAATAGTGGACTCCGGGCGGGCGCGCGTCATATCGGAAAGGCTTCGAAATACTTTACAAAAGTATCCACTCTTTTACTCTTCCACTTTAAAAGACTCACAAACCACTCTGTATTAATAAAACAACTCAACTTTTTTAAAACAGCTTGTTTAGCCCCCCAGGGCGGCGAGTATGTATGTTGCGCCCACTTTCCGCAATCCAGCCAGATTGCACAATCTGGAGGGTTTCCCTCCAGACTACGCAATATGGCGCGTTCTGGAGGGCGGCCCCTCCAAACCGCGCAATCTCTGGTCGGCGAAGCTCAGCAGGCCTGAGCAAGAGGTGAATTAGATGGAGGAGTGTTCATCCCACTTACAGTTTGCACTAAAACTCTGCCGACGTCGCGCCTGGCGGGTCGAAAACTGAGGCTTAGCGCGACCACCAACTTCAGGGCGCGCTCCGCGCGCCCTGAAGTCGGTCCCCGGTCGCGTTAAGCCTAAGCTTCGACCCGCCAGACTGCGACGCCGACTAGACTCTTGTGATCCGTCTCTGGGCGCAGGGCGAGCCTAAGCATAGCCTGATATGGAAGGAAAAAACTTCCTGGAAAAGAATTAAACGTAAAAGTTAAGGACTTCAACGTTCTAGCAGCTGATTGCACGTTCTAGCTTCTGGAGACTTCTTTGCACGGATGTATCGAGCATAGTCTGGCAAGTATTTAGAAAATAGTTTCAGCGAATATAATTAACGAAATTTAGGATATTTTTAAGGATTTTGTCAAAATCCACAAACTTTGACAATGTCACACAGCTTAAATTTCAAATTTTCTTTTTGCGGATGTGTCGGGCGTAGTCTGCCAAGTATTTATCAAATAGTTTCAGATTTTATAATTAACGAAATTAAGGATATTTTCAAGGGTAGGGTCAAAATTCCCAAATTTTGACAATATCAAACGGCTTAAATTTTATAATTTCTTTACATGGTTGTGTCGGGCATAGGCTGTCAAGTATTTAGCAACTCGTTCTAGATTTTATAATTAACTAAGTTTGGGATATTTCACGGTTTTTGTCAAAATTCCCAAATTACGACAATTTCAAAGAGCTTAAATTTCACAATGTCTTTGCGTTGATTCATTGGGCATAGTCTGTCAAGTATTTGGCAAATAGTTTTTGATTTTATAATTTACGAAATTTGGGATATTTTCTTGTTAAAACCCTCTAATTTCGACAATTTCAAATAGCTTAAATTTCAAATTGTCTTTGCATGGTTGTATAGGGCATAGTCTGCCAAGTATTTAGCAAATAGTTCTAGATTTTAGAATTACAGAATTTAGGTATATCCTCAAGGTTTTTTGTCAGAATTTCAAAATTTCGACAATTTCAAGCAAAATATCTTAGTGTGGATGCATCGGCCCCTAAGCCCAAAAGGATATGGCGTCGTCCCATTTATACCCTTTTCAATAGGGCGTCGTCCCATTTATAGCCTTTTCAATAGGGCGTCGTCCCATTTAGACGCTTCTATTGCACTGTGTGCCTGCGGCGAATTTCTCTGATCTATTTATGGATCAGTTGCCACAATTATAAGCGCAAAGTGTGCCTGCGGCGGTTCTTCTGATCCATATGTGGATCAGGTACCACGAACAAATCCAATACCCAATTGCGGCGATACCCCACCAGAGATTGTCGACTAAATATCTAGCGGCACTTCACTATCCAGTGCACATTATCGCGCACACGCTCTCAAGTTTACACTGATGCCAACGTGGTGCCACAGTTTTTAGACAAAGCTTGTTGGCCGTTCTAACAAGCTGTGTGTGTAAAAAGTTCAACCTATACTTTGTGTCTGTCAAATTTTGGTTAACAGTATAGTGAACTTTGTACACATCGTTAGTCGCATCTGGAGAAAGTGTCTTGAGAATGTGTACCTTACTGCCAAGTGCACCTAGGTATCCCAACGATACGGTTGTCTGTACAGCTGATCTGAAGCTCAGTGATATCGCCGCGTTCGCTATATGTTATCGGCATGATACGACGCCGTTTATCTGATGCTTCCTACCTGTGTGAAAACGTCACATCCAACAAAAAAACTTGCCAAAAGTTTGGTGCGAGCGAATTCCTGTTTTCAGCGTACGCATTTCTGTTTCTGAGTGCACATTCATCAATAAACAGCTGTTCTGGCCATCAGCCGAAAATCTCGATTTTGAGATTTCATAAATTTTAATTCCAAATATCTCGAAATTGGAATTTATCAAAGCTGTAATACTATGTCACAAATTCTTATTGGCATACGGCCTTACCATTTCTGCGTTCAAATTCGTCAAAAAAACGACGTTCTATTTTGTTGATTTATGGAATTTTGAAAAATAATCACGTATTTCTATTACATTCCACATTTGCAAAAAATTTCTCTTGCGTTACAAATTATCCGCAGTCTATACTCTTTCCATTTCTGAAGAAATTTCGCCGCTATATCATCAGGTGAAAAAGTCGATTTTTAACATTTTCATATTTTGATTGAAAATATCTCGAAATTACAATTTTTAAAAACTTCAAAACTATGTCACAAATTCTTATCCGCATAGGACCTTTCCATTTCTGCATTCACATTCGTCATTAAACGACTTTGTATTTTAGTCAATTTATGCAATTTTGACAAACAAGCTGTTTTAAAAAAGTTGAGTTGTTTTATTAATACAGAGTGGTTTGTGAGTGCTTTAAAGTGGAAGAGTAAAAGAGTGGATACTTTTGTAAAGTATTTCAAAGGCCTTTCCGATATGACGCGCGCCCGCCCGGAGTTCACTATTCATAGGCCGACAATACGGCAAAACAGAAATCAAATGTGTGAAACAGCGAAGTAGAATGCAAAACAAGACAAAAAGTACCGTAAACTACATCTGCGACGAACTGATACCAAAGCAATCAATCGCGCAAAAAAATTAACCAACAAACTACCGTAACCCTTTCTAGTCCCGCCCTCGAGTACCTGAACTCCATGCGAGCGGGAGCGACGCGCGCCTGCGGACCCCAAGTGGGCGTCTACACGCACGACTACGAGGCCACTAATCTACGCTACCTCTTCCGTCAGTGCAACATACAGTACGCCGGCGTGGAACTGCCCCAAGAGTTCTGAGTCGAGGTCAAGAATGGGGATACGGAGGAGATTCAGTTGCCATACAGACTTGCATACAGTCAGGGTAAAACTGTGAAACTCTTGCAGCGTATCATAGTGTAGGTTGACGGAGAGAAAGGACACTGCATTGCAATGCAACGAATGCCGACTTCTTCTTTGAACAAGAACTAAAGCACATAAGCACACATAACTAAAGCATAAATAAAGCACTAAAGCACAGCATAAAGCACACATGACTAAAGCACCAACGCAGCACATAAGCAGCGAAACATTAACCACTGCATTATCCTCATACACTGCCAGTGTTGGCGCTTTTACACTTCCGTTCGGGACCCGAATATGCGACGAAGCGCTCTACAGCACATAATGCCCCAAAAGAAATTCGATCGTGGCGCTAAGCGTGGCCGAGCCGAGTTGGACACTTTGTCTCTCTAGACAATCCGTCGCTCCCGCTCCCACTTTTTGTGCTTGCGTTCGCGACTCGCGTCGCGTGTACATTCTGTTATAAACCTTCCAACCATTCTGGTGCTATAACAAGGCAAGTCGCTGTTTCGTCGTTCGCGAAAAGCGGCGGCGCATAACAAATCATGGGCGACTCGCCGCATAAACGAAGTGCGGCGATTTGTATATCGGGACGTGGTGGTTTTGTGTATTGCAATGTGCCGCCACCCACTCTAGTGCCACCCCTAGTACAGTGTGGAGTATGCTCAGAAGCCGAAATGCTGGTCAAACTGACTTAGAAACTCAAATGACGTCGTTTAGAAGCGACGCAACGAACGAAGTACAAGGAACAAAAAACCACGTATTGCTGCCATGACCCCGGCGACCTTGGGGCGCTCCCGGGCCCGCGGCACGGCCGCGCGCCGCCACCCCGAGACGACCGGCGCGCAGGCGGGCAAGCGGTGGAACTTTACGCGCCTAGCCACGCCGCGCGTAGGCATACTGTAAGTGAGAAAATTCAAATTTTTGAATTTTGCTATAGACTGTGGAAGCCGCATAGAAGGTCATGCGTGGAAGCCGACATGACAGCATGTGATAGGGTAGCAAGTGTGCAACTTGCACAGAGTTTAGCACGCTGCGCAAAAAATTCGCAAAATGATAACTTTTGCATCAACAAAAGTTTCTTACAAGCACGGGAATCGAACCGAGCAGAAATCATCATACAGTGAAACAAAAGAGCAAGTGAGTCGGCGGCTGTCGAGCGAGGCGCGCAGCGCCGAGCGAGACGAAAAGCCTGGAGCGGGCGAGCGAGGCGAGCCCGCGCAGGGCTTTTCTTCGCGCGCGCCGAAGGCGCGGCGCCCAGGCCGCTGAGTTCTTCCCCTTAATCCCCGGTCGTCGGTGAGTATGTATCCCCCAATCGTCCCGCCTGACTGGGCCCGCAGGCCAGCTCCACCGGATGGGGCGCTGCCCTGGGGCGGGACCCGCAGATGCGCCGAAACTGGTCCGTTACGCGGGGAAAGCCTACTGTAGCCGAGAAAATTCAAATTTTTGAATTTCTCAGAACGACCGTGGAGCGCGCTTGGAAAGGCGGGCGAAGCGATTGGCATGCCATCTATGTAGGGTAGGCAGGTAGCGGGGCGGCATGGAACGACGTATTGCTTTGGCCTGCCGCCGTGAGAATTCGATTTTGCTAAGCGAGGCGTGGTACTGGTCCTTCACCATAGTGCGAAGCGTGCTGTAGGCCATCATGCCCACTTTGAGAGCTGCCAGACTGTGGATCAAGCTCTGACGCAGCAACTCCTGATTGGCCGATCCAACCGACACCTACTTCCGCAGCGCCTCAATTTTCTTAATGTGCCAGCCCATCACAAGCCAGTTTCGGATTGCGACGCCAGCTGTTGCGGCCAACACGGCTCCTGTTTTGGAACGATATTCTGCGTGGTTCTCTTCTTTGTATATTTATTTGTATAGCTTTTATCTAGTTTGTGTTTTTATTTTATTTCATTTTTTGCGGCCAATGTATTTTTTATTTTCTTTTGTTTCATTTCATTTCAGTCTGTTTTATTTTATTTTGTGTATTATAATATTAGGTAATTAGTTGTATTTAGTTATAGTCCGTTTTTTTGTTTTACTTCATTTCATTTCATTTCATTTCATTTCATTTCATTTAATTCAATTCAATTCAATTCAATTCAAATTTAATTTAATTTAATTTAATTTAATTTAATTTAATATTTAATTTATATTTAATTTGAATTTAATTTAATTAATTTATTAATTTAATTTATATTTAATTTAATTTATTTTATTTTAATTTAATTTAATTTAATTTAATTAATTCAATTCAATTTAACTTAACTTAACTTAACTTAACTAAACTTAACTTGATTTGATTTGATTTCAATTGAATTTAATATAATTTACGCTAATTTAATTTATTTTAATTTAATTTAATTTATTTTATTTTATTTTGTTTTATTTTATTTCATTTTATTTCATTTTATTTCATTTCATTTCATTTTATTTTATTTTATTTTATTTTATTTCATTTCATTTCATTTCATTTCATTTCATTTCATTTCATTTCATTTTATTTTATTTTATTTTATTTTGTTTTATTTTATTTTATTTTATTTTATTTTATTTTGTTTTATTTTGTTTTATTTTGTTTTATTTTATTTATTTATTTTGTTTTATTTTGTTTTATTTTATTTTATTTCATTTTATTTTATTTTATTTTATTTTATATTA
>JASAMZ010012261.1:0-10067 GCA_030248115.1 Linhomoeus sp. GSCO2_2
TTCAGCGATTGGTCTTCTATGTTAGTCCTCGTTCAGTTACGTATTGTTCTCCCACTCAGCTGCGTCAAAACAGGTTTCTACTGATATTCTCCACATTTCTGACAGTTAGCTACTCATCACATGTTGCTCTCTACATTCTCTCTTTCTCCCCTCTCAGAACTAAACCTCAGCCAGCTGAGGAAGCTCTGCCGGCTGCTCAATCGACAGCCGGAGATTCTCGCAGCTTCCCAGACCGACTCTACATCTGAGGGCGCATCTGAAGCGCCTGAGGCGCCTCAGGTGGCGCTGGAGCCCAGGCCTCCAGTGGTGGTGATCCTGGGCCACGTGGACCACGGAAAGACCACCCTGCTGGACGCCCTGAGGCGATTGGAGCACGGGGATGGCAATGGGAACGACATTGGCAATCGCAGAAGCAAGAAGAGGAAGAGGAGAGTTGCGGATGAGCAGTCGATGGGAGAGAAGAGACTGGTGGACGCCGAGTTCGGAGGCATCACGCAGCACGTGGGCGCCTTCTCAGTCACACTGCCGCCAGAGGAGGGCGGGGGAAGCGACAGAGAAGGGTGGGTTAGGGAAAGAAGCGGGGGGGGGGAGGGGGAGGAGCAAATGGCTACAAATCGGATGGCATACACGTCTTTTCGCAGAGATGTTTCGGAAGGCGCCTAGAGAGCCTGTGAAAATGCTCAGTCACATTTTCTTCTCGAAATTTTAAATCGTGTCTGCCCCTAATAAACTGCCATGGTCTTGTGATTGGTAATATCGGTCGTTCTGGTCACGAACGCGAACGCTGACCAGTACTACAAGTAGCAAGGCGTCACTGTTGCTCAGTCACTTCCTTCTCCACTTCACTCACTTCTGCAACGATTTCAGCGGCGTTCGTCGTCGTCGCAGCATCACCTTCCTGGACACGCCAGGCCACGCGGCCTTCTGGGCCATGCGCCAAAGGGGCGCTGCAGTGACGGACTTGGCTGTGTTAGTGGTGGCCGCAGAGGACGGCGTGCAGCCTCAGACCGTTCAGTCCATCAACTTCTGCAGAGAGAGCGGAGTGCCACTGGTGCTGGCCATCAACAAGTGCGACAAGCGCACGGCCGACCCCGTCAGTGACGCGTGCTCCATTTTTCTTTGTGGTCATACTACCTCCTCCCTCTCACTGTTCCTTTCCCTCGCCCCCCCCCCCCCCCTCACTCCCCCTTCCTCCCTTCCTCTCCCCCCCCTCACTCCCCCTTCCTCCCTCCCTCCCCCCCCCCCCCCAACCTCCTTCTTCCTCCTGGCTCCAAAAGAACTCTTTTCAATCGTAATGTGGTTTGCCGCCTGCCCGTTCTACATAAGTGTGGCTCTCTCATACCGTCTCTGTTGTGACACAGGAGCGCGTGAAGCGCCAGCTGTTGGAGCACAACGTGGTGGTGGAAGAGTTCGGCGGCGACGTCCAAGCCGTGGAGATCTCCGCCCTGCAGGTATGCCGAACGAAATCTCAACCTATTGTCAAGCTTCCAAATGGAAGCCGTGCAATACTTTGTCGTGAAGCGATTCGTTGTAAAACACTCACGTTTGCGTGTTGCTTCCATGCTACTCGTTGTTGCAGGGTCGGAATCTGGACGCCCTGCAGGAGGCCATTGTGACTCAGGCCGACCTGCTAGACCTCAAGGCTGACCCCACAGCCCCACTGGAGGGCGTCGTCGTCGAGTCGAGACTCGTTCCGTTTGGGTTTGCGATGCTTTCTGGTTGAGTGGGTTGGCAAGCGCCCGACCAGATTGTAGCTAACTGCAAGGCACAGTGGTATTCACAATCCTCTGAAGCCTTTCCGCTTCTGGGGGAATGGCATGTATCCAACGCGCCATGCTAACAGGTAGCTCTTGACGTTGGGTGCAGGCAGACGATAAAGAATGGTGAAATGTTGCTCACTGGCTTGATATTGCCTTGAGATTCACAGTGTTCCAATGCGACCGGATACTACTCAGCAGTCACACTACTTACTGTTTTGGCGCTTCATTCATACGTGTAACCGGGGGGGGGGGGGGGGGGGGTGTGGGTACCACCCCCCCCCCCAAGCCGAAATTAAGCGATTGTTGGGACTTTTTGCTTATTTTTGCAAAATTTTCTCCCTTTCTGGTACTTTTTTGGCAAAATTTTTAGGCCATTTGCCCCCCACCGGCCCCCTCCCCCTCCAGGAGCCTCAGACCCCCCACCCCCCGAGGGGTCCTATACCCCCCCCCCCGGGCCGGTTGGCGCTTAGACGTATGGTCTGATTTGGTTTATCCCATTCTCCTTCAGTGGCAGTGGCGCAGTGGGCGGTCGCCGCCTCTGCACTGTCTTGGTGCGTCGCGGGAGCGTGCGCAGTGGTCAGTGGCTGGTCAGCGGCCAGTCCTTCTGTCGCGTGGCCACTCAGCTGGCCTGCGTGGGCTCCCTGGCCCTGGGACCGCCTCTGGAACAACTGGATGGAGACAGGCAAGAGGGTCTCAGGGGTCCAGGCAACGCTGTGGAACTGGGACCCTGGAAACAGCCCCTGCCCACCGCTGGAGACGCGGTGGAGGAGGTGGAGTCGGAGGTGGGTGGACACGCGCGTCTGTCTCAAGTACTAAGTTCGGGTTCTACCTTTGTCTCTTGGTACTGTACCGCCTACCCACAGCCGCATTCCCCATGTAGAGAATGTGAGAATGGTGAAGTCGCGCTGCAACATTTCGTAGAGCGACTCTCTCAACTCTAGACTGCAATGGTGACTCTCAAACCTTTGTCTCGCAGACCAGAGCCAAGGAAATCGTGGAGGAGAGGGCGCGCCTTCGCATGGAGGAGAAGGCGGAGAAGGAAGCAGTGAGTGGGGGGGGGGGGGGGGGGGGATGTTTCACCCTCTGAACAAGCCAGCACTTCTTTCTATCCCCACTCATTCCTCCACAGGAGTTAATCGAGCGCAGGAGGGCCAGGGACCGCCTTCTCTACTACGAGATGCAGGCCCTGAAGCAGCGGGCCGGGAAGGCGCGCGAGAAGTTCCACTGGACCAAGAGCGTCAGCGTCGACGACCACGAAGACGACGACGACGACGCCGTTGACTCTGAGGACTCTGAAGAGGCAGCCGAGAGCGCCACTAAGAAGAGGAAGCGAGCCAGGCTCTCCCTGTTGGTGAAGGCCGACGTGGCCGGCACACTGGACGCCCTCCTCTCCGTCTTCTCCAGCTACGATGACAAGAGGGTGCTTCTGGACGTCGTCGAGGTCTGGAGGAGGCAATTTTTGTAAAAAATCTTTAATATCGTGACACACCGCGCCACATTTTAGGTGGGAGTGGGCCCTCTGACCCCTGACGACTTCCAGCTGGCAGAGTTGTGCTCCGCCCACATCTATCTCTTCAACGTGCCTCCCTCCAGAGAGGAGGAGAGTGAGGCACGTCGTCTGGGTCTCTCCCTCCACCACTTCAACGTCATCTACACTCTGGTGGACCACCTGAGACTGCTGCTTCAGGAGAGAATGCCCGCTGAGAAGAAACTGCTGGTGCAGGGTGAGAGGAGTTGGTATTGGAAAAAAGCATAATGTGACTATGGCTTCCTTTATTTATTGGCTCATTGCTACATTTTCAAGTGCATCCATTGGCACAGCTTCAATGACAGGATCTAGTCATTGTCTTACTCCTTCTCAGGTCGAGGGGAGGTGATCCAAGTGTTTCCCTATACACTGCCTGGGGGCAAGAAAGCGACCATAGCCGGCACACGATGTTTGGAGGGAGTGATCAAGCGCAAACAGCCCATACGCCTGCTCAGAGAGGGCCAGACGCTCTGCGACCATGGTGGGTGGTAGGTTCACAAGGTATAAGAAGTCTGCATGACAAAGTCGGTTCTCAATTGCCTGTGTACCGATATAGTGCCGCATGGAGGTAGGTTTTCAACTAATGTTAGTCTCTAAATAGGGGTAGGGTGTAGAGACATGAAACTACATACAGTGATAGGTGGCTCCATTCGACATTGCTGTGCTTTTATTCTTGTGTCTCATGTGAGTAGCAACGCGGTGATGGACCTATTATCGAGACTGACTCGTAGAGTATTTTGTTCTTTAGGTCAAACGTTTTGAGCACAGTCAATCCAGAATGCTTCAGGGTTTATTTAAAGGAACACCTCCTAATCTTCAGCTATTCTTCTGGTATTCTCTCGCCTCAGTTTCCCCCAACTCTTCAGATCGCTGCGTTGTGGAGTCCCTGCAGCGTGAAAGGGTGTCTGCGGAGTCAGTGGCCGCTGGAGGTGAGGCTGCCCTCCTGCTGAGCGACAAGTCCATTCGAGTGGCAGTGGGAGATGTGCTGGAGACTGTGGAGACACTCTTCCAGAGACCCCCTCTCAGGTGGCAGCCCCATGGATTCGACACGCCTTCCACTGCTGCGCCCCCTTCTTCTTCTGAAGCGCCCTCTGCAGCGAAGAGCGATTGATGATAGACGCCTCTGACTCACTGTGTGACGCAGACGGAACCATGTGATTCCATGGCTAGTGCCAGTGGTGTTGTGCCAAACGTTCGGGCTTCTGTAGAGAAAAGTGACACTGCGCAGAGCTTTGTTCTGCATCGCAAGTGGGTCTTTTGGGAATACAAACCGTGAACAGCAAGAAATTGAGGCCGGATGCACTTCGGCATGGAAGACAGATACCTAATACCTATACTTTGAAAACGTTGCGCTCCGTCCGTGGAAAGGATGCAGGCGACACCTTTCAAGCAATCGCTTAGGCAGCTTGATTGGTCCTTGGTGGGGTAGAGGGTTGGTGGTGTTGGAGGTCGCGCACCCATGACAAGTAGAGGAGCGCCTCGTGTGCTCATAAGGATACCCACCGAGCGGTTGGTTATGCGCATTGAAATAGTGACGCAGTGATGGTCTTTAGCTGCTCAGCATAGCAAAACACATCTCTGTCTATACTCAGGAGCGTATGAAGTGCCAGCAGTTGGGCGGCGACGTTCAGTCACAGTCGGTGGAGATCTCCGCCCTTTAGGTAGCCGATGAAATCCCGATGACCACGGTGGGAACATTATTGTTTACGGGTGTGTTTAGGATAATTGGTAGTCTTACAGGAAGTGTTACACTTGATTGAATAGGGGTGGGTGAAGCGACCGTATGTGTCGTTAGTATTGTCTGCTAACGTCGGCACATGTTGAGCTGAGACATGTGGCAGGCAGGCCTGCGCCAGAGTGTGCTCACGAAGTAGTGGATGTTGGCTCGAGTCCGTAGGCGACGTTCTCGACTATGGTCAGGTCGAACGAAGAGCGTCGCCTGCTGTGCCACTGGCACCAGCGCCATCCTCCGATTGTTTGTGTCCATGTCGTGCAGGTTCACGGCGTCGATGTCTGTCGAGCGTTTCACATCTGGTTGAAAGGATCGGCGCTTCTGCTAAAGGTCTAATATATGTAGCTTCCTCCATCCACTGTCCAGAGCGACCGTATTGCCGAGGTATCCGCGTCGTGCGCAGGATTCGGTGGGGTTGTTGTTGCGGGGCGAGGGGGCATCGAAGCGACTGATGGCGGCAGTTTGGGCCGGCCTACACCCGTTGGCGTAAGTCGAGAGTTTAGAGACTCGTTCCGTTGAGGTTTGCACTGAGTTCTGTTCCGTTTAAATTACGAATACAATGCCACTTCACATGACGATTCAAACGTAAAGACATTCACGTTGCTCTGCAACCGTTCCGCGTCGGTGGAAGTAAAGGCGCCTACCTACGTATACCAACCAGGTAGAGAGGCGATGAATGACCACCAGACCCGCTCGTCCACTGGGCGCCGCCCTCCAAGGTCGCCTGCGCTAACCCATTGCGTTCCGGCAAAATTTGGCCACTGGCAATATTTGTCCGGTGGGACGCAAAATGGTGATTTTTCATTATTCCGTATAATACTTCTGATGACGAGCATCGCTGATATTGTGTCCTGCTAATGATAGCTTTCAAAAGTACAATTGTCGTCAGTGATGATGACTATGCTAATTAATATAATTATAACTGCTCATCATTTATTATATTATAAATATTTGCCAAATGTCTCTTGGTTTTCTTTCAGATTGGTCACAAGATGGAACTATAGGAATATGGCAGAACAATTAATACTTGTGATGTACACACTATTCTTATCGAATTTCGTGGTGCCCAATTCCAAGTCTCAATTTGGGTGCCAACTTGAAGTGTGAAATACCATACCTGTGCATGCTCCAATTACATTAATTGTGATGCTTCGATTGTTCACTTGTATCTCCAACTGTTGTTATTGTTGAGCCTTGAGCTGAATACTTCAACTGGTGCAATTGTATGACCATGACACACACTATGACACTACGCACACTATGCATTGTGAACAACGAATTGAACAGTAAACAGTGAAATGAAACTTCAATTAATTTAACTGGTGTGTCAGAGTATGCATCAGTGTTGGTGTTCCTGCAGAATGATGAGAAAACATAGGATGAAATGAAATAATATGTACGGTGCACTTGCACTGAATATACTGTAGCAGAGTAAGTCACTGCGGAGTAGTTTTTTTAAGCAATAGTCTGGTCAATTATGATGTCGCACACATTGATGGGGTCACACTATAAGGTACTTAAAGCTGCCAGTGCCACAGTGGCTGTCACTTGACTTTTGGACGTATGGGCTTGCATGACATGAAATGCATGCCTGGATCACATGTGAATATGCCTCTGTTTTAAGCATGCTCTTCATTTGCATTAATAATATCATGGTTGCATCACCATTTCAGTGACCAGAGTATCGCGTCTCACAAGCAACATCATCGCTCAAAGAGGTGGTTCACGAGCAGAGTTATGTTGCACGGAAATGATGTTGCCATTGCAAATTGTGTCGCTGTCATGAAAAAATACAATCCAAAGTTTGCCAACTGCAAGGCCAAAGCTTTGATCAGTCAAGAAATAATGGAGTTGGCTGACAGCTTGGAATCAAAGTCTGTCGCCACGGCGCCTACCAAACCAATGCCACTGATGGACCCCTGCCGCAGTGGCCCCCCTTCCAGATACCAGTGCATTGAATAGAGAAGGACCGATTCAATCGATCACTGTACCATTATAGGAGGCACTACCCATTGCGTCGACACTGTTCTGTCTGTTGCATCAAAACCAATTCCTACTGTTACCACTGTGGAATCTTTCTCTGTTCGAGTAGAAGTAAGTACTGCGCCGAGCTGTTTCACGAGGTAAGAACCACAAAATGGACTATTCCAAATGAGTTGAAGCTGAGATAGCCATTGCTGTGTTGTTAGCTGTTTGGTGTTACTGTTGCCTCCCTGCCTGTCCACACCGTATGTTCCATGTCTTTGTTTGAAATATCTCTTTTGGTGTCTGCATCAAATAGAATACTCGTAATCTGCACCAACACAGACGGGCACAATATAAGCAAGGCCTTCACAATGAGTATTATTCTCTTTGCCGTATAATTCCCAACATTCTGTTGTACTCATGTTGACATTAAATCTTCTATTACCGACAGAGCTGCAACAACGATCGCTTTAATATAATTATCACCAAAACGTTATACAAACCTGAAAACGGTGCAAAATACATCGAAAGTATTGTAGAGCCATGCGAGGACAAATCTGGCCACGCCGGAACGCAATGGGCTAATTGAAGGGTTGGTGGAATGTTCTCGAGGAGAAATCGACAAATGTTTCGAAGGAGGCGTTTCCCTCGAGACGACGAATGAGCTGACGGTTATGCTATGTAGCTGAGGTGAGTCGTAATCTCTGAGTTCACACCTGTTCGTTCGTTGTGTCGATTGATTAGGTGAGCTCTTCTCGAATGAGGTTGTAGGCGATAGCGATGCGCTCGCTACATACAATACTTCTTCCCTCCTGACGTGGATAGGCATTTCAGTCATCTGATTGAATTGCGCCACGTTCAGCGGGCCTGCCTGCCTGTCTGAGCCTGAGCTGAGCAAGACCCGACTTTGAGTTACCCGGTACGGCCACAGAGCGGAGAAAATGTTTCTAGCAGGCATGATAGTGGCGTGATCTTGGAATTCTGACAGTCAGAGCTGGCATACGTCTTACTACTGTTGACTTCTGTTGCCGAGTTACGCAGCGATTGTTGCAGGTTGGGCGAGAAGTGTAGTTCAACGCACACATAAAGAGAGAAACTAATTCGGGCCAATTCAGAAGACGACGGAGTATTGGCGCTGCAGTTTTATCAGAGGTTGGCAGGCCCTCCTCTTCTGGTTGCTTCATTAGAGGTGGGCGCCGGTCGTCGTCCGTTGCTGCCGACACCATTCCATGACAGCTGGGCGGTGGCCGCGTAGAGAACGGCCAAGGCCACGCACATCCCCTGCAGAATACAGTGGCTACCAACTGCTCATCTGGTCGTCTCACAAGGGTAACATGTGGTGCAAAACACAGATGCGCTCTCACCGCCAGCAGGCAGCGCAGGCGCAGCAGGTCGTGTCTTCTCCCCAGCTCCTCGTGTGTCAGTCGGGCGGCCTGAACGAGTGGCGTGGAGAGGGCCTCCTTCCACTCGACCACCTGCCAGAACTCCACGGCCCCTGAGGCCAGCCAGAGGGCGCACAGCAACAGATGCACACCCACGCTCCCATTCATCAGGCTTCCTCCCCCAGCAGGGGGCCTGTTGATGTGCTGTGGCTGGGGTGACTGTGATTGGAGCCTTCCCAGGCAGGAGAGGACGGAGAGAAGCAGAGAGAGGCCTGCTGTCACCAGCGGCAGAGTCTCCAGGGAGGAGAGCTGACCGCGCAGCTCCTCGCGACCCAGCAGAAGACCGGCGACTCCCGACAGCGCCTGAACCAAATGAAATGTAGAATGTTCAACCAAACGGACGCTTCTCGCCAGTCCAATAAAACGGTTACAATTGCATTATATATGTTTGATAGAACTGTAATACTATTTAATATCATATCAGCGCTGTTGAAAGACACAGCAATTACTGTCTAAAAGTGTTCACCATCTGAGCGACGTTGAACAGACTGGCCAGCCCCATTGTTCCGCTTGGTAGCATGATTTCCCAGCTGAACGGCTTCGATCGAACGCTTGTAAAGCTTATAAAATTTCCCTACCTTGAAGCGATTCGTTTTTCACCTCACTCCTCTGAGCAGCAACCAAGGTACTGTACTGTCACTCTCACGGTCAATAGCTGTACCTCTAGTAGCGCCAAAATTCAAGTGTCACCCGGCAACATTCCGATTATGGATTCAGCCAATTCAGTCAAATCGTTTGTCTGGTCTCTCAGTCAACACCTGCGGCCTCAATTCGACACAATGAGTTCTGTTGACTGAGTGACTAGCGATCAACTCGAAAGTCCGCGAGCGCGTTAGGCGCGCCCAAAGCAAACCCACTTGACTCCAATTCAATTCATCATCCCTTTTGGACATTTCCTAGCGAGGGGCTTTGGGGCGATCGAATGAGTCAGAAGTAGAAAATGCTGAGAATTCGCTGGGTGACGGGCGGCCTTTGTATGTCTGTACTTACCCTAAGTATTTAATGCATGTATGTAGATCTGATTCGATGACAAGTTCCAGTCGACGGAAGTCGAAGACGAAAGTATCACAAACACTCACTTCATTTCACCAACACCTACCGTACTATGAGTGAATCACTAGCGTTTCAACTAGACCGAACTATCAAAGGGCTGTTGACTTCATATGTAGTTCCAACGGCAATTCCATAATATTGAGAGAACCGTTTGCGTGGTTAGTCGTAACTCTGTTGCACCACCATGCGCTTGTAGAGGCCGTCCCTTTCCATCAATTGATGATGTCGACCTGAGGTGCGTTGAGTATAGTATACAAAACCGTTGACTACTTCTACTAAGGATTACTGTAGAAGCAAGGCCAACCCTTGTCGACGACGCCGCCCTGGTCCAGTACGAGAATCTTTGGGGCGTTCTTGATGGTGGAGAGACGGTGGGCGATCACCAGACACGTTCGACCACTGCGCGCCTCCTCCAACGCCGCTTGCACCAGCTGCAAGTGAGTTGGTGGACATTTGAAGAGCCAATGTCTGAGAAACTCGCGTTTCAGTGGGACAAGTTGAAAAATTCGAAACCGAGTTAGGAGCTGGATGTGATAGAGGGATCGAAGTTATGAAGAGTGCCACAAATCTCACCTCTCTACGTCGCC
>JASAMZ010012262.1:2500-13927 GCA_030248115.1 Linhomoeus sp. GSCO2_2
GAGCGAATAGCAAAGGATGCACTTCATGCAATGCGCTTTAGCTGCGGACGATCAAACGGTGCAGGAAACCCGCTCCAGAACCAGTACCTAGTACAGACTGCAAACCTAAAGTGACCTTGGCTCTGTGGCGACGTACCCTTTCTGTGGACGGTTTTGCCCTCTTCGCAGGCACCACAACAGTATTCACGTCGTCCTCCTCTTCGCCGGCGCTGCTTTCCATTGCCAAATACAACAGGAGACAAAAGAAAACAGGAAGAGAAACAATCCGATTCATTACAGGCGTTCATTGCGAAAGACCGCCAAATCGCCGCCGACCTACAGTACAGCAGATAATATGCTGCGTTGAAGGGGCAAGTGTAAGTGTTTCAGACAGACAGACACTACACAAGGGGCAAGTGTAAGTGTTTCAGACAGACAGACACTACACCTAGCTAGCAATGTACTCACTTCTACCTTCTGTTCAGTTGTTTCGTCCGATGCTTGTTGCAGGCTCTCCTCCTCCTCCTCAGCGGGACGTTGGGTAGCTCTGTCGTCCTCAGGCGAAGGCGGGTTGGTAATGGGTGAAGACGGATCAGACGTCGTTGGGCTACTGCCCTTTGAGGCCGGCTGAAGCAGTAGCGACACTGAAGGAATGTAAACTAATCGCATGAAAGCAACGTGGTCCACCTTTCCACGATTGGTTTCGCGTTGTCCGTCCTGTTCATCACCAGGGGCGCGCGAGCTTCCAATGCGGGCACGCTTGCTGCGAGGAGGACGATCCTCGACCGGCGACGACGACATGGCTGGAATCTATAAGCTGGCACAGCAACAGTGAACAGGAGACATCCCTTGGACCACTCGCGAATGGACGACAGCGTGCGCAGTTAGCCATAAAACGGCTTCACTGGCATGAACCCGCCACTTCTAGTGACAATTCCATTGTAGCGCTTCAGTTGCGGCTTATATGGCTGCCTAGTGAAACGTTGAGCACTCCAGCGGTTTCGCGTAAACGGTTGTTGATAGGGGGACTGGGAGCCGAACCCAAACATTTCCGACTCAGGAAGCTCATCTCGCTGGTTCGACTCAAATTCTGCTTGCAAAGCTCTGTACTCCGAAAATGTCTTCTCAAAGTCAAGGTGGAGGTTGCCTAGGCTCAGCACCAATTCCCGCAGTTCGCCGAGTGCTAAAGACCCGGTTTACACTACGCTGCGAGGCAAAGCATAGCGTTCCAATGAGAGCGGGTTCGGGGGGCAGAGTTCGCTAGAACACTACATACTGGATGCTACGCTTTGCTTTGTAGCGTAGTATAAGCCGTGCCTAGTGGAAGAAGCTTGCCATTGGGAATCACCATATCCTCGCGAAGACAGTCCTTGAAAAACTTGCGTGAAAACGAAAAAACTTAATTATTGGACTTTAATTAAACAAAAGAAATAGGGAAATAGGGAAGAAACTTATCTATGGATAATCGAAAACCCGCACTGCTGAAATTCGCTCGAGCCCCTAGTCTATGAGACAGCGGTATGATACTCGCTGCCGTAAACTTGTTTATATAGCAGTTGAATCGTTCCTCGGCCTCTTTCATCGCGTCCAGTCGCGCGACTAAGTCACCCACTGTGCAGGACATAATATCCTTAGGATAGGTACTATTGTCCGCAAGAGGAGGCACGCTACTGGCCGCATTCTGACTAGGCGCAGTTAACTGGGATGGATCGACATATTGCGGCGCGCCACCGGCAGCAGAGAGCGCGGCAGCGCTCTCTGTCGAATAAGCAGGTGCGGCCATTGCAGCTGAAAGACAAGCATCGGCTATGCAAGTAGACAACAACGCGCGCCTACTTACCGCAAACTAATGAGTGCGAGCGTCGCTGACGCAAGTCTACTGTCTAGACAGACCCAGACAGACAGACGGGCAAAAAGAACGAAGGAGTGGGACACCTATGGGCAACCAAAGAAGCGCACGTCAATGCGGATAACTGAAGTCGAGCGACCGAGATCAACGCCCCCACCGCCTGTCAAGATGTCCAAGGTCAAACTGTGGAAAAGACAGACAAATAGCCCTATTCCTCTACCCCCCTCCCCTCTCGCATGCAGCGGCGAAGGCAAAACTGGACGGGTGGGTGGGGAAGGAGAGGGAGGGCGAAAACGTGCGGCCTAACTCCCGTATTCAACACCCCAACAAACGGCAAAAGAACAAACCTGCAGTGTTGTGTAGAGAACGGCGACGGCGGCGTCGGGAGTTCGACTCGGCTGGTACGGCGGCGACGGCAGTGACGAGAACTCGTTCTTTGGAGGAATAGCGGCGGCAGATCAAAACGATTCTCTCTAGCAATCGTACGGCAGAAGAGACTCAGAGGTCAAGTGAAGTGGTACCAAAACTTCGCCCTTTTAAGCAACTGGACTGTCTGGCCTAAACCTGTCCTGTCAGCGCCCCTTCTCGTCAAAGGTGTCTGGCGTGATAGCCGCCGGGCAAATGATGTCAGCTCGCGCCACTTGCGCGGTCGCTGATTGGCTGAAGCAGATGACGATAGGCCACGCGAGACCGTCTAGACATGGACTTCTATATACTAGCACCGGGACCGGAAACTGAGCTCTGGCCGGCCGGCCGGAGTGCCAATTGGAGGTATTGCCGGCCCCCAAACTTACTCTCCTTTGGCCGATTTTCCTTCCCTCTCTCCCCTCTCTGCGTCGGCCGCGGCCGTTATGCAAGCAGATGGAGGAAAGGCGAGCCAATGTCTTTTCTAATGCATTAGGGCCACACATCGCACGGTGAGAGTTAGACGAGAAATCGATACACTGCAATAAGGAATGGTAAGTTTAAGTAAGTAAGGAATGGTAAAAGTTTCGCGCTATTCACGCTCATCAAAACCACTACAACTCTCAGGAGGGCGTTTTTGGGCAGCGGCAGTCAGCAACAGTGGTTCCTGGACGCATTGTTCACTGTGGTTTTGGAGGACGAGTTGCTGTCCGATTTGGTTGGACCAAATTGGAACTGCGCTGCGGATGGGCACAATTGCCTGCAGGGAACCATCGCAAGATTTTTCAACGCGATGATGAAAAACTTGGCCGCTGAAGAAACAGAAAATGTGATAATTAGAACGCCCACCGCCACCAGCCGGCGAAAGGCTTCAAAACTACAATCCAAATCCACACCTATGTAAAGCCAGAGGTGTGCAGATGAGCTAGAAATGTGGTACACTGCACTACAATGTCCAATTTATTCGTTAGATGATCGAAAATTGACTTAATCTTGCAAAAATCCTTCACTGGCGCGCGCTAAAACACAGGAGAAGGCGCCGCCGCGGCGCCCCCCATACCTCCAATTGGCAGAGGGGGGAAGGGAGTTTCCGGTCCCAGTGCTAGTATATAGAAGTCCATGGTCTAGACGATCACGAGAAGTCGCGCAGGCTGTCTAGACAATCACGAGTGGGGCGCGTGCCAGTGAGTGCCAGTCAACAACTTGTACAAATTGCCTGAGGCTATAATTTCCAGACAACTCGTGGTGTCTGATTCACCGCTCAGTTCGCGAAATGTCGGCGCAAGACAACGCGTGATTGAGTGCAGACTGAGAACGACATTCCATGCATATTTTGGGCGAGAATGGACGCCTTAAAACCGGCCGGTCAGCTGGCGTTTTCCGTCACTCGTATCCGCAGTGGCGGCGAGATGTTGCGCGCAAACTGTGCGCTCGCCTTTACACGCCTATGTACTGCGCCCGTTTTGGCGAGCGAGCGGGTGTGCGCGTGTGTGTTGCTTGCGAGCGTATTGGAGGGAATTGTATCGAGTTGGCCGTGTGTCCCGCGAGACGGAGGCGGAGCCGGAATAGGATTGATGCGGTAGGATTCACCAGCAACAACATGTATGGAGGTACCAATTGTAATTATTATCAGTCTACTACTTGCGTAGTACGCATAGCAAAAAGTTTGAGTATGCGTATGCGCACGATTTTCAGTGCAGAAATTTTACAAACAATCCACTTTGAAAAGACACTGTTATTCAGATGAGATGAAAACCTGCTTCTAAATCGGGTAGGGTCTATTTCTGCTATAATCGCAAGATTGAATGAAATTTCAGACAAATTTGGTTTGCTCTTAGCTTATTTGTAGGTCAAATTGGTCGAAATTTGTCTCACTTTATGTCTTTCATACGCATACGCAAACGGTTTGCGTATGGAGGTCTGTTTGCGTATGCGTATGCGTACGTGAAAAGTTTTGCGTATGCGTATGCGTATACGCATTCAAAAACCTATGCGTATACGCAAAGTTAATATTGCGTACTAGCCGTTCCTTCCTGGTGCAGAAGAATTTGTGTGATCTGAATAGCACGGAATGTAGTCGTCAATGGCCGTAATGTCCTGTTGCATAATCTGTCCTGTTCAAGGTCTGTCCGTTGCAAGGTCTGTCCTGTTGTGAGCCAACGGCGGTGGTCGCCTCGTGCGCGCGCCGCAACGTCCGTCCTGTTCATTGTCAAGGTCTGACCTGTTGCAAGGCCTGTCCTGTTGCAAGGTCTGTCCTGTTGCAAGGTCCGTCCTGTTGCAAGGTCTCTCCTGTTGCAAGATCTATCCTGTTGCAAGGCCTGTCGTGTTGCAAGGTCTCTCCTGTTGCAAGATCTGTCCTGTGGTAAGATCTGTCCTGTTGCAAGATTTGTCCTGTTGCAAAATGTGTCCTGTTGCAGAAGGTCTGTCCTGTTGCGACCCAACGGTGCTGTCCTGTTGCAAGATCTGTCCTGTTGCAAGAATTGTCCTGTTGCAAGATTTGTTCTGTTGCAGAATCTGTCCTGTTGCAAGATTTGTCCTGTTGCAAGATTTGTCCTGTTGCAAAATCTGTCCTGTTGCAAGATTTGTCCTGTTGCAAAATCTGTCCTGTTGCAAGATCTGCCCTGTTGCAAGATCTGTCCTGTTGCAAGATCTGTCCTGTTGCAAGATTTGTCCTGTTGCAAAATCTGTCCTGTTGCAAGATTTGTCCTGTTGCAAGATTTGTCCTGTTGCAAAATCTGTCCTGTTGCAAGGTCTGTCCTGTTGCAAGATCTGTCCTGTTGCAAGATCTGTCCTGTTGCAAGGTCTGTCCTGGTGCAAGATTTGTCCTGTTGCAAAATCTGTCCTGTTGCAAGGTCTGTCCTGTTGCAAGATCTGTCCTGTTGCAAAATCTGTCCTGTTGCAAGATTTGTCCTGTTGCAAAATCTGTCCTGTTGCAAGGTCTGTCCTGTTGCAAAATCTGTCCTGTTGCAAGATTTGTCCTGTTGCAAAATCTGTCCTTGCAAGATCTGTCCTGTTGCAAGATTTGTCCTGTTGCAAAATCTGTCCTGTTGCAAGATCTGTCCTGTTGCAAGATTTGTCCTGTTGCAAGATTGGTCCTGTTGCAAAATCTGTCCTGTTGCAAGATCTGTCCTGTTGCAAGATTTGTCCTGTTGCAAGATCTGTCCTGTTGCAAGAATTGTCCTGTTGCAAGATTTGTCCTGTTGCAAGGTCTGTCCTGTTGCAAGAATTGTCCTGTTGCAAGATCTGTCCTGTTGCAAGAATTGTCCTGTTGCAAGATTTGTCCTGTTGCAAGATCTGTCCTGTTGCAAGATTTGTCCTGTTGCAAAATCTGTCCTGTTGCAAGATCTGTCCTGTTGCAAGATTTGTCCTGTTGCAAGATCTGTCCTGTTGCAAGAATTGTCCTGTTGCAAGATTTGTCCTGTTGCAAGATCTGTCCTGTTGCAAGATCTGTCCTGTTGCAAAATCTGTCCTGTTGCAAGACCTGTCCTGTTGCAAGATCTGTCCTGTTGCAAAATCTGTCCTGTTGCAAAATCTGTCCTGTTGCAAAATCTGTCCTGTTGCAAGATCTGTCCTGTTGCAAGATCTGTCCTGTTGCAAGATCTGTCCTGTTGCAAAATCTGTCCTGTTGCAAAATCTGTCCTGTTGCAAAATCTTTGCAAAATCTGTCCTGTTGCAAAATCTTTGCAAAATCTGTCCTGTTGCAGAAGGTCTGTCCTGTTGCGAGCCAATGGCACTGGTCGCCTCGCGCGACCATCCTGTTGCAACGTCTGTACTGTTGCAACATTTGTCCTGTTGCAGAAAGTCTGTCCTGTTGCACGCCGACAGCGCTGACTGCCTCGCGAACGCGCCGTACGAAGCGCAGCGAGCCTGTTTGAGCGGCGACGGTGCCTTGCCGTACTGTTCAGGCGATGCCTGCGTTGAAGGCAGGCAGCAACAGGCGGCGCTGGCCGTGCAGCGATTGATTGCCGCCGCTGGCGTCCCGCTGGCGTCTAGGCGCGCGCCTGCTGAAGCGCCGCGTGGCGAAGTGCTAGCGAGGCAAGCGCATGCTGAAGCGTCGCGTGGCGAAGTGCTAGGGAGGCAAGCGTTTCAGACAGACAGACAGACGGACACTACACCTAGCTAGCTTAGTTTGCAAAATCTGTCCTGTTGCAAAATCTGTCCTGTTGCAAAATCTTTGCAAAATCTGTCCTGTTGCAAAATCTTTGCAAAATCTGTCCTGTTGCAGAAGGTCTGTCCTGTTGCGAGCCAATGGCACTGGTCGCCTCGCGCGACCATCCTGTTGCAACGTCTGTACTGTTGCAACATTTGTCCTGTTGCAGAAAGTCTGTCCTGTTGCACGCCGACAGCGCTGACTGCCTCGCGAACGCGCCGTACGAAGCGCAGCGAGCCTGTTTGAGCGGCGACGGTGCCTTGCCGTACTGTTCAGGCGATGCCTGCGTTGAAGGCAGGCAGCAACAGGCGGCGCTGGCCGTGCAGCGATTGATTGCCGCCGCTGGCGTCCCGCTGGCGTCTAGGCGCGCGCCTGCTGAAGCGCCGCGTGGCGAAGTGCTAGCGAGGCAAGCGCATGCTGAAGCGTCGCGTGGCGAAGTGCTAGGGAGGCAAGCGTTTCAGACAGACAGACAGACGGACACTACACCTAGCTAGCTTAGTAATGTAGATAATATAAATATAAATATATATATATGTATATGTATATAGAGCGCCTTTTCGGTCCATTGTTGCGTCTGCGCCGGCTGGCACCTTGCCCAGATTCGATTCGACTCGATTCTACCGTAACCTCCCAAATAGTGCCCGGCCACTATTCGGAACATAGTTAACTCTTTTGCGTTTAACCCATTGCTGAACCACTGTGGCGTTGCGCCATACTATTTCAAAGTAGTACCAATTCTACCATAATCACCCTAATAAGGCACCTGTACTATTTGGAACTCTGTCGAGTGCAGGACAGCTATGGGATTCTACCATAACCACCACAATAAAGACCGACCACTATTCGGGTGATTACTGTAGTCGTCTGTTGCTCAACTGCCGCGTATGGCGTGATTACCCGCATTGCTGCTTCATTCAACCGTAACCATGACGCAAATGGTATTCCATTGCGTCAAGTAGATTGTTGATGCGTAAAATACAAAAAATAATATTTTTTACATCAAAGCTCCAAATGGCTTCTGGAGCACCCCTGAAGCCTCTGCGACACCTGGGAACGCTCCAGCAACACGCAAGGTACCAGTCTAGACAGGCACTACACCTAGCTAGCATAGTGCTAGCATAGTAATGTATATATATATATATATATATATATATATATATATATATATATGTATATATATATATATATATATATATATATATATATATATACACCTAGCTAGCATAGTGTTTCAGACAGACAGACACCACACCTAGCTATCAAAGCTCCAAATGGCTTCTGGAGCACCCCTGAAGCCTCTGCGACACCTGGGAACGCTCCAGCAACACGCAAGGTACCAGTCTAGACTAGTGATGGCAATTTCCAAAATTTGGAAACTGGGTAAGTACAGGTAAGTATACCCAGTTTTCGGCAAAACTGGGTAAGTACAGGTAAATTTACCCAGTTTTCGGTGAAACTGGGTAAGTACGGCCGAATAAACTGGGTAAACTGGGTAAGTAAGGTGGAAAATTTTGAAACAACAGCGCTTCTGATTTAGCGCATCAATCAATCAAAATACTGCACCAACAGACCTCTGGCGCAATTGTGACAAAATGGTCAGTATTCGCTGGTATTAGGTGCCTGCCTCCTTGCACGGGACCACAAAATGTATGAAACCTAACACCACAGAGCTACTGTGAACTGTGAACCATACCTTCTGAGATCAGACCAAGAGATGTCTAGCAGAATGCAGACCTGAGTGGCTCTGCTTGTAGCGCATTCACTGTGCTGCGACATTTCGCTCCAAAATCAAGCATTTTCCACTTCATGTATTGCTGCTCTTTGGATGAGGCATATATTTCATCGCCAAAGTCTCTGCGCATTCGCTGACATCTACCTACACTAAACAGCTGCTACATAACGTTCTGTGCTGGTCGGTCACTGCATGTCACGTTAGACAACGACCGCCTCATAATTGACAATAGTCAAATTCGTCCGTGATGGGATTGCAAAATACGGTTTACCCAGTTTCTTACCCAGTTTATTAACTGGGTAAAAACAGGGTAAGTAAAACTGGGTACCCAGTTTTCTGGCCGAAACTGCTTAGGTACGCAGCAAAACAACTGGGTAAAAGTAAAACTGGGTAAAACTGGGTACGCTGAAATGAAACTGGGTAGGTAAAAACTGGGTATACCCAGTTAAAATAAACTGGGTAAAACTGGGTAAGTACTTACCCAGTTTTCGGTTGCCATCACTAGTCTAGACAGACACTACACCTAGCTAGCATAGTGTTTCAGACAGACAGACACTACACCTAGCTAGCATAGTAATGTATATACACCTAGCTAGCATAGTGTTTCAGACAGACAGACACTACACCTAGCTAGCACTACACCTAGCTAGCATAGTAAATGTACTAGCATAGTGTTTCAGACAGACAGACACTACACCTAGATAGCATAGTAAATGTATATGTAAGCATAGTAAATGTATGTAGATGTATGTAGATGTAGATGTCATCAGAAAAATTTTATCTCTTCTCTAGCGTGAGCTAGAAAATAAAGTTTGACGCGGCGGAAATCGGCCAAAATGGCGCCAATTTCAAACTTCGTCCAATTTCTCCGCCGATTGCGGCGTTGAGACGGTCCGTTTATACATCGTTCGAAAGCCAACATATTAGTGTATAAGTGTGCAAAATTTTGTCAAGATCGGTGCAGGCACGTGCGAGCAACGACGAATTGAGTTATGTGGCGCCCGTCATATTTTCGCCTTTCTGCCGCGTTTCGGCCCCCCCCCCCCCTGCTCTCTACTAATCGCGCGCTGTCTGTCAGTCTGTTTGTTTGTGTGTTAACACGAGAACTCTCGACGGCGGCGACGGATCCCGGACATCTATACATTTTCGGAACCGCCTTCCACGGGGGACCATCTGGCGGAAGTTTGGTCTTTGGCCGCCGCCTAAATTCGGTCGATCGACTGCCGCGCCTCTACTAATCGCGCGCTGTCTGTCAGTCTGTTTGTTTGTGTGTTAACACGAGAACTCTCGACGGCGGCGACGGATCCCGGACATCTATACATTTTCGGAACCGCCTTCCACGGGGGACCATCTGGCGGAAGTTTGGTCTTTGGCCGCCGCCTAAATTCGGTCGATCGACTGCCGCGCCGCCTGTCGGATGACGTATTTCGTCTATCCAATCACCGTGCGTCGCGAGCACGCATCGGTCCAATGAGTGCGCGTGGCACGAGCGACCGCCTATGTCGCGAAGCCGGTGACGTCAGACTATTGATTATATGCTGCTATAGCGGAGGGTCGACGCTCTTCACTCCACAATACCAGCGGGCCGTCCCGCGCTGAAGCAAAGCCGCGCGCGTACACAATCTACACTGCGAGCAGCCATATGTAGATATAGTCCGCGACCAGTGTAGCCTGCGTACAGTCGCGAGTTGCGCGCCAACAGGCTCCGAATTCCGCTCGAACGCGTGAAATGCGCGACAACGGGCGAAGCTGCAGCACGTCAGCTGCGCGACATCGGTCTCTGAAGCTGCAGCACGTCAGCTGCGCGACATCGGTCTCTGAAACTGCAGCACGTCAGCTGCGCGACATCGGTCTCTGAAACTGCAGCACGTCAGCTGCGCGACATCGGTCTCTGAAGCTGCAGCACGTCAGCTGCGCGACATCGGTCTCTGAAGCTGCAATGCGGTGTCGACGGGCTATAGAGTCTAGTTCATTACTCACGGCATGCCGGCACGTCCATCCATTCATTACACATGGCATTTACTCCCGGAATATGGGAACAATGGCGATCCACATCATTAACGGCCATCAACTCAAGTCGTAGGAACGTTGAGAAGTTTGGCAACAATAACAGATGTAGTGGGACGGACGTGGAAAACATACATCGACAGGGCCGCCACACAAAGCCTAGCCGGCTGCAAAAACACTCGACGCGGACGGCTAAGCAAGATCAATTAAGCAGACACAGTGAAGAATTGAGCGCGCCCATTCAGTCCAATCAGTCCACACAGACAACAGCTGTAGGAACAGTAGTTCGAATACAACGCGCACAAACGAAGTCGACTAACAACATAAATTCGCAGCGCACGCGGCGGTGAGGCGAAACTGGGAAGCGCAAGGGTAAACTTACATAAGTGGTTGAGGGAAGGAGGCGGCTAAACGGTGAGTGGGTTACGGTAATGAGGAAGAACTCTTCAAATCGCCGGAACGGCGAACGCTGGATTCGTGTTCCGCGGCGTCAGAAAGCCCAGAAACAACTGTCAACTCAATTTTGAAATTTCGACCTAGGGACCGAATTTTCGGTCGGCCGGGCACCGAAATCAGGGTATAGGCGTCCCAAATCGCCGAACAAACACCAGATTCGTGTTCAGCGCCGTCAAAAACCCCCGAACAAGTGAAAACTCAATTTCGAAAATTGACCCCAGGATTCAAAGATTCGGCGCGGCCGGGTGCGGTACCTCAAAATGGTCCAGACACTTCGTCTAGACCAATTTTTGACGTAGAACACGTTGTTTTCGGTCGGCCGGGCACCGAAATCAGGGTATAGGCGTCCCAAATCGCCGAACAAACACCAGATTCGTGTTCAGCGCCGTCAAAAACCACCGAAACAAGTGAAAACTCAATTTCGAAAATTGATACCAGGATTCAAAAATTCGGCGCGGCCGGGTGCGGTACCTCAAAATGGTCCAGACACTTCGTCTAGACCAATTTTTGACGTAGAACACGTTGCGATTATCAATTTACCGCTAAAGGCACGCTTTCCATGCCAAAACTCCACCCAAAGTCGAAATTCCGAATTTTCCGCTCAGGACCCGGCACTTTTGCCACCGCGGATCTCCAGAAAGACTAAATGTCGGCGATTTTGGTCTCAAATGAAAGGTAATATAATGTTCCAGGAAGAGTTAAAATCTGGCGACGATCCACCGTCGCAAACTCGAGTTATGATTTTTTAAAGGTCGGAAAAAAATTTAAAATTCTGAATTTCGTACCGTACTCCCGCGTCGGACCACCTAGAGAGCCCGTTCCGGTGATGCCGCCTAGAGGGTCCAAGGA
>JASAMZ010012263.1:0-17309 GCA_030248115.1 Linhomoeus sp. GSCO2_2
CACGGGTGTGTCGAGCATAGTCTGCCATGTATTTATCAAATAGTTTCAGATTTTATCATTAACGAAAGTAGGGATATTTTCAATGTTTTTGTCAAAATTCCCAAATTTTGACAAATTCAAACAGCTTGAATTTCAAAACTTCTTTGCACGGATGTATCGAGCATAGTCTGCCAAGTGTTTAGCAAATAGTTTCAACGAATATAATTAACGAAATTTAGGATATTTTTAAGGATTTTGTTAAAATCCACAAATTTCGACAACTTCAAACAGCTTAAATTTCAAAATTTCTTTTCACGGATGTGTCGAGCATAGTCCGCCAAGTATTTACCAAATAGTTTCAGATTTTATAATTAACAAAATTAGGGATATTTTCAAGGTTTCTGTCAAAATTCCCAAATTGTGACAATTTCAAACAGCTTAGATTTCAAAATTTCTTCTCACGGATGTGTCGAGCATAGTCTGCCAAGTAATTATCAAATATTTTCAGATTTTATAATTGACGAAATTAGGGGTATTTTTAAGGGTATTGTCAAAATTCCCAAATATCGACAATATCAAGCGGCTTAAATTTGCTAATTTCTTTACATGGTTGTGTTGGGCATAGGCTGCCAAGTATTTAGCAACTCGTTCAAATTTTGGGATATTTTCAAGGTTTTTGTCAAAATTCCCAAATTGCGACAATTTCAAACAGCTTACATTTCACAATGTCTTTGCGTTGATGCATTGGGCATAGTCTGCCAAGCATTTAGCAAATAGTTTCTGATTTTACAATTCACGAAATTTGGGATATTTTTTGTTAAAATCCTCAAATTTCGACAATTTCAAATAGCTTAAATTTCAAATTGTCTTTGCATGGTTGTATCGGGCATAGTCTGCCAAGTATTTAGCAAATAGTTGTACATTTTATAATTAAAGAATTTAGGTGTATTTTCAAGGTTTTTGTCAAAATTTTGAAATTTTGACAATCTCAAGCAGCTTAAGTTTCAGAATATCTTTGTGTTGTTGCATCGGGCCCTAAGCCCAAAAGGACAGGGCGTCGTCCCATTTATATCCTCTTCAATAGGGCGTCGTCCCATTTATACCCTTTTCAATAGGGCGTCGTCCCATTTAGACGCTTCTATTGCACTGTGTGCCCGCGGCGAATTTCTCTGATCCATTTGTGGATCAGTTCTCAGTTGGCACAATTATACGCGCAAAGTGTGCCTGCGGCGAATCTTCTGATCCATTTGCGGATCAGGTACCACGAACAAATTCCTAGACCAATTTGCGGCGACACCCCACCAGATTGTCGACTAAATGTCTAGCGGCACTTCACTATCCAGTGCACATTATCGCGCACACGCTCTCAAGTTTACACTGATGCCAGCGTGGTGCCACAGTTTTTTCGCCGCGCCCCAGCGCGGCGAGTATATATACGGACGCTATTGTCTGTTCGTGTGTGTGTCTGTCTGTCTGTGTGTCTGTGTCACAGAACTAGACATGACGGTTAGTGCCACCCAATGGAGTCGAATGCGCTGAGTAACGTGCCGTTGTCCGTTTCTGTTGCTAATTTCGCTATTTCGAGATATTTACAATTAGAATATGAAAATATCAAAAATGACACTTTTATTTACAAGTCGTATCGGCAAAGTTTTTGCTGAAATGGAAAGGGCATAAGACGCGATGAATTTGTGACATAGTTTCGGATTTTAGAATTCACGAAATTAGGGATATTTTCAAGGGTTTTGTCAAAATTCTCAAATTTCGACAAATTCAAACAGCTTGAATTACAAAACTTCTTTGCACGGATGTATCGATCATAGTCTGCCAAGTATTCAGCAAATAGTTTCAGCGAATATAATTAACGAAATTTAGGATATTTTTAAGGATTTTGCTAGAATCCCCAAATTTCGACAATTTCAAACAGCTTAGATTTCAAAATTTCTTCTCACGGATGTGTCGAG
The DNA here is from genome assembly GCA_030248115.1 of Linhomoeus sp. GSCO2_2. Lineage (NCBI taxonomy): Eukaryota > Metazoa > Nematoda > Chromadorea > Monhysterida > Linhomoeidae > Linhomoeus > Linhomoeus sp. GSCO2_2. Next base: position 1,944 of record JASAMZ010012263.1, read on the forward strand.
CATAGTCTGCCAAGTAATTATCAAATATTTTCAGATTTTATAATTGACGAAATTAGGGGTATTTTTAAGGGTATTGTCTAAATTCCCAAATTTCGACAATTTCAAACGGCTTAAAGTTCATAATTTCTTTGCATGGTTGTGTTGGGCATAGGCTGCTATGTATTTAGCACATAGTTTCAAATTTTATAATTAACGAAATTAGGGATATTTTCAATGGTATTGTCAAAAGTCCCAAATTTCGACAACTTCAAACAGCTTAAATTTCAAAATTTCTTTGCACGAATGCATGGAGCATAGTCTGCCAAGCATTTAACAAATAGTTTTAGATTTTATTATTAACGAAATTAGGCATATTTGTAAGGGTTTTGTCAAAATTCCCAATTTTCGGCAATTTCAAACAACTTAAAATTTACAATATCTTTGCGTGGATGTATCGGGCGTAGTATGTATGTCAAGTAATTATGAAGCAGTTTCAGATTTTAGAATTAACGAAATTAGGGATATTTTCAAGGTTTTTTCAAATATAACAGATTTCGGCAATTTCAAATAGTTAAAACTTAGTAATATTTTTCCATGGATGTGTCCGGCAACGTATGTTTTTGCCACCTATTCAATCGAAAACGAAACGCGGCGAGTCTGTTCACAGCGCCGTTCTGCAATCTACCGCAACGGTATCGTCACCATCCGCATTTGTGACCCAAAAGAAAAGGGCGTCGTCCCATTTAGACCCTCTTCATTCCAAAGTGAACCTGCGGCGAACATTCCTGATCCATTTATGGATCAGTACCCACCAATGCACCATATAGGCATCGAATGCCCAACAATGGCACAAACTTCCTTTGGAAACTCGAGGTAACTGCGGCGATACTCCCCAAAGAAATGCTCAAGTTTCTATTATGACACAATATTGAATATACTCCTCAAATGCACGACACACTATACAATGCCAATCAATCATCATCGGGTACCCAGTTTTTTCGCCGCCCCCCAGGGCGGCGAGTATATATACGGACGCTATTGTCTGTTCGTTCCTCTGTCTGTCTGTCTGTGTGTGTGTACGGAACAACTAGACATGACGGTTAGTGCCACCCGATGGAGTCGAATGCGCTGAGTAACGTGCCGTTGTCCGTTTCTGATGCTAATTTCGCTATTTCGAGATTTTTACAATTAAAATATGAAAATGTCAAAATGACACTTTTATTTACAAGTCTATCGAGAAAGTTTTTGCTGAAATGGAAAGGGCATAAGACGCGATGAATTTGTGACGTAGTTTCGGATTTTGGAATTCACGAAATTAGGGATATTTTCAAGGTTTTTGTCAAAATTCCCAAATTTCGACAAATTCAAACAGCTTAAATTTCAAAACTTCTTTGCACGGATGTATCGAGCATAGTCTACCAAGTATTCAGCAAATAGTTTCAGTGAATATAATTGACGAAATTTAGGATATTTTTAAGGATTTTGTCAAAATCCCCATATTTCTACAATTTCAAACGGCTTAAATTGCAAAATTTCTTTTCACGGATGTGTCGAGCATAGTCTACCAAGTATTTATCAAATAGTTTCAGATTTTATAATTAACAAAATTAGGGTTATTTTTAAGGGGTTTCTCAAAATTCCCAAATTTTGACAATTTCAAACGGCTTAAATTTCAAAACTTCTTTGCACGGATGTATCGAGCATAGTCTACCAAGTATTCAGCAAATCGTTTTAAATTTTATAATTAACGAAATTAGGGATATTTTTAAGGGTATTGCCAAAATTCCCAAATTTCGACAATTTCAAACGGCTTAAATTATAGATTTTCTTTACATGGTTGCGTCGGGCATAGTCTACCAATTATTTAGCAAATAGTTTCAGATTTTATAATTAACGAATTTAGGGATATTTTCAAGGTTTTTGTCAGAATTGCCAAATATACACAATTTCAAAAGGCTTCAATTTCAAAATTTCTTCACATGGTTGTGTCGGGCATTGTCTGCCAAGTATTTAGCAAATAGTTCCAGATTTTGTAATTAACGAAATTAGGGATATTTTTAAGGGTTTTGTTAGAATTCCCAAATTTCAACAATTTCAAACAGCTTAAATTAGAAAACTTTTTTTCACGGATGTATCGAGCATAGTCTGCCAAGTATTTAGCAAATAGTTTCTGATTTTATAATTAACGAAATTTGGGATTTTTTCAAGGGTTTTAAAAAAGTCCCCAAATTTCGACAATTTCAAACCGCTTACATTTCAAAAGTTCTTTGCACGGATGTATCGAGCACAGTCTGCCAAGTATTTAGCAAATAATTTCAAATTTTATAATTAACGAAGTTAGGGATATTTTCAAGGATATTGTTAAAATTCCCAAATTTCGACAATTTCAGGCCCTAAGCCCAAAAGAATAGGGCGTCGTCCCATTTATGCCCTTTACAATAGGGCGTCGTCTCATTTATACCCTTTTCAATAGGGCGTCGTCTCATTTAGACGCTTTTATTGCACTGTGTGCCTGCGGCGAATTTCTCTGATCCATTTATGGATCAGTCACCACAATTATAAGCGCAAAGTGTGCCTGCGGCGAATCTTCTGATCCATATGTGGATCAGGTACCACAAACAAATCCAAGACCAATTGCGGCGATACCCCACCAGATTGTCGACTAAATGTCTAGCGGCACTTCACTATCCAGTGCACATTATAGCGCACACGCTCTCAAGTTTACACTGATGCCAACGTGGTGCCAGAGTTTTTAGACAAAGCTTGTTGTCCGGACCATTCCCGATTTCAGAAGAGCACAGACCGCTCCCGACCGCAGCTGCGCGGCGCCCCCGAGGGACAAACAGAGGAACCCACCCCACAGAAAACCAAAAAAAACAAAAGACACGCGCCGCCCCCCCCACCAAGAAACAACCCGCCCCCCCCGCCCCCCACCACAACGAAACGGGAAGAACAAGGCAGAGAGGGAAAAGAAAAACAAAAACACCAGCCAACGCACCGACACACAAACCACCGAAGCGCCAAAAACCCACCCCAGAAGCAGAACCACACAAACACAAAAAAAAAAAAGAAAAAAAAAAAAAAAAAAAAAAAAAAAAAAACCCCAAACAAAGCCCCACCCCCCCCCACTACTTCTGACACGCTCCTTTCTGAGGGGTTCTTGCATGGCAACATTGGAATCGCCCGGGATTAATTTTTTGAGCAAGACACGCATTTCTGAGCGGTTGTTGCAGGGCAACATTGGGATCGCTCGGGATTATTTTTTTAGCAGGTAAAGTTGTTCGTAAGACAAGGGTTTAAAAAAAAAGTATTTCTTTAGGAATGACCGTTCAACAACTGCCTCAACGTAAGCTTTCAAACGGTCGAACGAATGCCGCTCTACAACGCAAGACGAGCGAGTTAGGGCCGATTTGCTGTTTGAACCTTTGAGTTACTGTAGCTCGCGAAATTCAAACTTTTGAATCTCGACTTCTCTTAACGGAATGATCAATGTGCCGAAACCTATTCAACAAACTCAAGATCGTCTCTCTACGACGGAAGACGAGCGAGTTAGAGAAGTTTTGCGTTTGGAACTTTTGGGTTACTGTAGCTCGCGATATTCAAACTGAGTTTCGACCAATCGAAGAACAAATGATCAGTGAGTCAAGAGCTATCCAGCAACTCAAGATCGTCTCTCTACGACGCACGCTGAGCGAGTTAGAGCGATTTCCATGCTAAAAACGCGAGAATGTCGCTTTTCGTGGTGCGTGTTTGCGTAATTAACAAATTTTTTACGCCAAGTGAAAGAGCACGTCGAGACCTTTTAATTGACCTATCGCACGCCGCTCTACGACGTAAGACGAGCGTGTTAGAGCCGTTTTGCGTTTTCGACCCTCGGGTTACTGTAGCGCGCGCAATTCAAACCTTTGAATTTCGAGTTCTCTTAACGGAATGATCAGTGTGCCGAAACCTATTCAACGAACTCAAGACCGTCTCTCTATGACGGAAGACGAGCGAGTTAGATAAGCTTCGCGTTCTAAACCTTTGGGTTACTGTAGCTCCCGAAATTCAAACTTTTGAGTTTCGACTAATAGAAGAACAAATGATCAGTGAGTCGAGAGCTATCCAACCAACCCAAGATCGTTTCCCTACGACGCACGCTGAGCGAGTTAGAGCGATTTCTGCCTTAAAAACGCGAGAATGTCGCTTTCGTGTTGCGTGTTTGCGTAATTAAGAAAACTTTTAATGCCAAACGAAAGAGCACGTCGAGACCTGTTAGTTGACCTATGCACGCCGCTCTACGACGTAAGACGAGCGAGTTAGAGCCGTTTTGCGTTTAGACCTTCGGGTTACTGTAGCGCGCGCAATTCAAACTTTTGAACGCCGATTTCTCGAGGCACAATACCAGTAAGTCGAGACCTTTCCGTAGAGCCCAAGATCTCCTTCCTACGACGTTCCAACGCCGAGATCTGAGAGCGTGACGAACGGACGGACGGACGAACGAACGAACGCACGGACGATAAGCTCTCGTAGGGGTTCGCCCGGCTGAGGCCGGGCGAAAAAACTGGGTACCCGATGATGGGCGATTGGCATTGTATAGTGTGTCGTGCATTTGAGGAGTATATTCTATAGAGTGTCAGAATAGTAAGTTGAGGATTTCTTCGGGGAGTATCGCCGCAGTTACCTCGAGTTTCCAGAGAAAGTTTGTGCCATTGTTGGGCAATCGACGCCTGTAAGGCGCATTGCTGGGTACTGATCCATAAATGGATCAGGAATGTTCGCCGCAGGTTTACTTTGGATTAAAGAGGGTCTAAATGGGACGGCGCCCTATTCTTTTGGGTCACAAATGCGGACGGTTACGGTACCGTTGCTGTAGATTACAGAACCGCCCAGTGAACAGAATTGCCGCGTTTCGTCTTCGATTGAATAGGTGGCAACAAGCTGTGTGTGTAAAAAGTTCAACCTGTACTTTGTGTCTGTCAAATCTTGGTCAACAGTGTGGACAACTTTGTTCACATCATTAGCCGCATCTGGAGAAAGTGTCTTGAGAATGTGTACCTTAATGCCAAGTGCAGCTATCCTCACGACACGGTTGTCTGTACAACTGAATTAAAGCTCAGTGATATCGCCGCATTCGCTATATGGTATCGGCATGATACGACGCCGTTCATCTGAAGTTTCGATACGTGTAAACTTTAAATGCATCACATCCAACAAAAAACTTGCAAACTATTGCACTGCAGTCGTTCTTTGTCAGAAATTCCTTTTGGCGTACTACTTTTTTTCGCCGCGCCTCAGCGCGGCGAGGTGTATATATACGGATGACAATGTCTGTCTGTCTGTCTGTCTGTGTGTCCGTGGCACCGGAGTAAAACATGTGACATGTGTGGTCAAGTAGAGTCAAGGTCGCTGAGTATGGATCCAATGTCCGTTTCTGTGGCTAATTTCGCATTTTCGAGATATTCACAATTAAAATTCAAAAATGGCGAAAATCGACTTCTTCACCTGATGACCTAGCCGCGAAATTTCTTCAGAAATGGAAAGAGCACGGACCGCTGATAATTTGTGACACGAAAGAAATTTTTGTCGATGTGAAATTTGATAGAAATACGAAATTGTTTGTCGAAATTTCATAAATTGACAAAAATAGAACGTAATTTATTGACAAAAGTGAATGCAGAAATTGAAAGGTCGCAAGCCAGTAAGAATTTGTGACATAGTTTTTCAGTTCTGAAAAATTGCAATTTGGAGATATTTACAATTAAAATATGAAAATATCGAAAATCGACTTTTTCACCTGATGAGCTAGCGGCGAAATTTCTTCAGAAATGGAAAGAACATAGGCCGTGGACAATTTGTAACACAAAAGAATTTTTTTGCATACGCGGAATTTCATAGAAATACGCAATTATTTGTCAAAATTTTATAAATTAACAAAAATAGAATGTCATTTAATGACGAATATGAATGCAGGAAATTGAAAAATCGTAAGCCAATAAGAATTTGTGACATGGTTCTACAGCTTTAAAATACTGCAATTTAGAGATATTTATAACTAAAATATAAAAAAGTCGAAAATCGATTTTGTCGCCTGATTGACTAGCGGCGAAATTTCTTCAGAAATCGAAAGAGCATAGACCGCGGATAATTTGTAACACAAAAGAAATTGTTTGCAATTGTGGAATTTCATAGAAATACGCCACAATTTGCCAAAATTCTACAAATTGTCAAAAGCGTCATAACGCAGAAATGCGTACACCAAACGAAATTCCTAGTAGAGAACGACTGCACCAAACAGTTGGCAAGTTTTTTTCGATGTGCCGTATTCCCATAGGTATAAAACTTCAGATGAACGGCGTCGTATCATGCGGATACCATATAGCGAACGCGGCGATATCACTGAGCTTTAGATCAGTTGTACAGACAACCGTATCGTGGTAAGCTGCATTTGAATTGTGGTACATGTTTTCAAGATACCTTCTCTAGATGCGGCTAATTATGCGAATGAAATTCACTATACTGTTCACCAAGATTTGACAGACACAAAGTATAGGTTGAACTTTTTACACACACAGCTTGTTCGCCGCCCCCCAGGGCGGCGAGTATATATACGGACGCTCTTGTCTGTTCGTTCCTCCGTGGGTGTGTGTGTGTGTCCGGAACAACTAGACACGACGGTTAGTGCCACCCGATGGAGTCGAATGCGCTGAGTAACGTGTCGATGTCCGTTTCTGTTGCTAATTTCGCTATTTCGAGATATTTACAATTAAAATATGAAAATGTCAAAAATGACACTTTTATTTACAAGTCGTATCGAGAAAGTTTTTGCTGAAATGGAAAGGGCATAAGACGCGATGAATTTGTGACATAGTTTCGGATTTTGGAATTCACGAAATTAGGGATATTTTCAAGGTTTTTTTAAATTCACAAATTTCGACAATTTCAAACAGCTTGAATTTCAAAACTTCTTGGCACGGATGTATCGAGCATAGTCTGCCAAGTATTTATCAAATAGTTTCAGCTAATATAATTAACGAAATTAGGGATATTTTCAAGGTTTTTGTCAAAATTCCCAAATTTCGACAATTTTAAACAGCTTAAATTTCAAAATTTCTTTTCACGGATGTGTCGAGCATAGTCTGCCAAGTATTTATCAAATAGTTTCAGATTTTCTAATTATCGAAATTAGGGATATTTTTAAGGGTTTTGTCAAAATTCCCAAATTTCAACAAATTCAAACAGCTTAAATTTCAAAACTTCTTTGCACGGATGTATCGAGCATAGTCTGGCAAGTATTTAGCAAATAGTTTCAGCGAATATAATTAACGAAATTTAGGATATTTTTAAGGATGTTGTTAAAATCCCCAAATTTCGACAATTTCAAACAGCTTAAATTTCAAAATTTCTTTACATAGTTGTGTCGGGCATAGGCTGCCAAGTATTTAGCAACTCGTTCTAGATTTTATAATTAACGAAGTTTGGGATATTTTCACGGTTTTTGTCAAAATTCCCAAATTACGACAATTTCAAAGAGCTTAAATTTCACAATGTCTTTGCGTTGATGCATTGAGCATAGTCAGTCAAGTATTTAGCAAATAGTTTCTGATTTTATAATTTACGAAATTGGGATATTTTTTGTTAAAACCCTTATATTTCGACAATTTCAAATAGCTTAAATTTCAAATTGTCTTTGCATGGTTGTATAGGGCATAATCTGCCAAGTATTTAGCAAATAGTTCTAGATTTTAGAATCAAAGAATTTAGGTATATCTTCAAGGTTTTTTGTCAGAATTTCAAAATTTCGACAATTTCAAGCAACTTATGTTTCAGAATCTTTTAGTGTGGATGCATCGGGCCCTAAGCCCAAAAGGATAGGGCGTCGTCCCATTTATACCCTTTTCAATAGGGCGTCGTCCCATTTATACCCTTTTCAATAGGGCGTCGTCCCATTTTGACGCTTCTATTGCACTGTGCTCCTGCGGCGAATTTCTCTGATCCATTTATGGATCAGTTGCCACAATTATAAGCGCAAAGTGTGCCTGCGGCGAATCTTCTGATCCATATGTGGATCAGGTACCACGAACAAATCCAAGACCAATTGCGGCGATACCCCACCAGATTGTCGACTAAATGTCTAGCGGCACTTCACTATCCAGCGCACATTATCGCGCACACGCTCTCAAGTTTACACTGATGCCAACGTGGTGCCACAGTTTTTAGACAAAGCTTGTCTATTCTGCGTTCACATTCAGCTATAAACAAAAGTGTAGGCAACTTGTGGAATTGCAAACATTTCTATCAAATATATCGCATGCAAAAATTTCCTTTTGTTTTGCTAATTATCCGTAGTCTATGCGCTTGCCATTTCATAAGAAATTTAGCCGTTATTCCATCAGATGAAATGTCGATTTTGACACTTTTTCAATTTTAATTGTAAATATCCCGAAAATGCAATTTTTGAAAATTGTAGAATTATGTCACAAATTTTAATTGGCACACGACCTTTCCATTTCTGCATTCACATTCGTCAATAAATGACGTTTTAATTTTGTCAATATATGGAATTTTGACAAATAATTTCGTATTTCCAATAAATTCCACACTTGCAAAAACTCTTTTGTTGTACAAATTATCCACGATCTATGCTCTTTCCATTCCTGAAGAAATTTCGTCGCTAGCTCATCAGGCGAAATAGTCGATTTTCGACATTTTTGTATTCTAATTGTGAATATCTCGAAATTGTAATTTCCTACGCCTGTAAAACTATGTCACAAATTCTTACTGCCACTAGACCTTTCCATTTCTGCATTTATCTTCGTCAATGAATGGCGTTCTTTTGTTGTCATTTTATGAAATTTTGACAGAAAATCGCGTATTTCTATCAAATTCCACATTTCCAAAAAATTTCTTTTGTTTTACAAATTATCCGCTGTCTATGCTCTTTCCATTTCTGAAGAAATTTCGCCGCTAACTCGTCAGGCGAAAAAGTCGATTTTCGACATTTCATATTTTAATTGTAAATATCTCGAAAATGGGAAATTAGCAACAGAAACGGACATCGGACCCGTACTCTGCGACATCGACTCTACTTGACCACATATGTCACATACCTTACTTCGATGCGCGGACGGACAGACAGACGGACACACACACACACATTGTCATCCGTTATGTCGCGTCCAGTTTCCGTATTTGTCAAGAATCCGTATATACGGATTCTGGACGCTGCGCCGTCCAAAATCCGTATATACGGATTCTGGACGCCGTTCTGTCCAGAATCCGTATTCGAGAAAGGCGCGCGGTCGAACACTCGTATACGCTTTCTGGACGTCCAGAATCCGTATTCGCGAAGTGCATGCGCGACTTGGGTGGGCGGGCGGGAGCCGTTGTGTTTAAGTTAGGGGACAAATATTCGCCGCTTTTAATCTGTTACATCCGGTTTATATTTCGAAGAAAGCGCTTTTCATTTCAGAGCGCTTAAAATAAAAATTGCGCTTTTAATTTTTGAAGAATGCGCTTTTAAAATTGTTGAAAATGAAGAAAGCGCTTTTGAAATTGAACAAAGCGCTTTTAACTTTTGAGAGGAAGATGCAGCTGTAAACATATGAAATTGATTTAAAGTCGGTATTAGATTCAGGCTTAGTCTAAGGCTTAGGCTTAGGCTCAGGCCTACTATCTCCTCCTGCTCAGGCCTACGATCTCCGCCTGCTCAGGCCTACGATCTCCGCCTAGTATGCTTAGCCTGGGCTCAGGCCTACGATCTCCTCCTGCTCAGGCCTACGATCTCCGCCTGCTCAGGCCTACGATCTCCGCCTAGTATGCTTAGCCTAGGCTCAGGCCTACGATCTCCGCCTGCCCAGGCCTACGATCTCCGCCTAGTATGCTTAGCCTAGGCTCAGGCCTACGATCTCCGCCTGCTCAGGCCTACGATCTCCGCCTAGTATGCTTAGCCTAGGCTCAGGCCTACGATCTCCGCCTGCTCAGGCCTACGATCTCCGTCTAGTATGCTTAGCCTAGGCTCAGGCCTACGATCTCCTCCTGCTCAGGCTTACGATCTCCGCCTGCTCAGGCCTACGATCTCCGCCTAGTATGCTTAGCCTAGGCTCAGGCCTACGATCTCCTCCTGCTCAGGCTTACGATCTCCGCCTGCTCAGGCCTACGATCTCCGCCTAGTATGCTTAGCCTAGACTCAGGGCTACGATCTCCTGCCTGCGATTTTAAATGCGCTTTATAAGCGAAAACTGCATTCGCACTCAAAAGTTGCATATTCAAAATCAAAAGCGCGTTCTGACTTGTATAAGCGCTATCCCTAATTTCGTTAATTATAAAATCTGAAACTATTTGATAAATACTTGGCAGACTATGCTCGACACATCCGCGAAAAGAAATTTTGAAATTTAAGCTGTTTGAAATTGTCAAATTTTGGGAATTTTGACAAAAACCTTGAAAATATCCCTAATTTCGTTAATTATATTCGCTGAAACTATTTGCTAAATACTTGGCCGACTATGCTCGATACATCCGTGCAAAGAAGTTTTGAAATTTAAGCTGTTTGAATTTGTCGAAATTTGGGGATTTTGACAAAAACCTTGAAAATATCCCTAATTTCGAGAATTCCAAAATCCGAAACTATGTCACAAATTCATCGCGTCTTATGCCCCTTCCATTTCAGCAAAAACTTTGCCGATACGACTTGTAAATAAAAGTGTCATTTTTGACATTTTCGTATTTTAATTGTGAATATCTCGAAATAGGGAAATTAGCAACAGAAACGGACAACGGCACGTTACTCAGCGCATTCGACTCCATTGGGTGGCACTAACCGTCATGTCTAGTTGTTCCGGACCCACAGACAGACAGACAGACAGACAGACAGACACACAAACGGACAATAGCGTCCGTATATATGTTGCACCCACTTTCCGCAATTCAGCCGGATTGCGCAATCTGGAGGGTTTTCCTCCAGACTACGCAATATGGTCCCTCCAAACCGCGCAATCTCTGGTCGGCGGGGCACAGCAGGCTTGAGCAGGAGGTGAATTAGACGGAGGAGTGTTCGTGTTCATCCAACTTACAGTTTGCACTAAAACTCTGTCGACGTCGCGCCTGGCGGGTCGAAGCTTAGGCTTAACGCGACCGGTGACCGACTTCAGGGCGCGCGGAGCGCGCCCTGAAGTTGGTGGTCGCGCTAAGCCTCAGTTTTCGACCCGCCAGACTGCGACGCCGACTGACTCTTGTGATCCGTCTCTGGGCGCAGGGCGAGACTAAGCATAGCCTGATATGGAAGGAAACAACTTCCTGGTATAAGAATTAAACGTAAAAGTTAAAGAATTCAACTTTCTAGCGGCTGATTGCACGTTCTGGAGGGGCTGCCCTCCAGAACGCGCCATATTGCGCAGTTTGGAGAGGAACCCCTCCGGATAGTGCAATATTGCACATTCTGGAGGATTGCGCCGTCCGGATGCGACATATATACTCGCCGCCCTGGGGGGGCGGCGAAACAAGCTGTGTGTGTAAAAAGTTCAACCTAGACTTTGTGTCTGTCAAATTTTGGCGAACAGTATAGTGAACTTTGTACGCATCGTTAGCCGCATCTGGAGAAGGTGTCTTGAGAATGTGTACCTTACTGCCAAGTGCACCTATCCCCACGATACGCTTGTCTGTACAGCTGATCTGAAGCTCAGTGATATCGCCGCGTTCGCTATATGTTATCGGCATGATACGACGCCGTTTATCTGATGTTTCCTACCTGTGTGAAAACGTCACATCCAACAAAAAACTTGCCAAAAGTTTGGTGCGAGCGAATTCCTGTTTTCAGCATAAGCATTTCTGTTTCCGAGTGCACATTCATCAATAAACAGCTGTTCTGGCCATCAGACGAAAATCTCCATTATGAAATTTTCTTAAATTTTAATTCTGAATATCTCGAAATTGGAATTCATAAAAACTGTAAAACTATGTCACAAATTCTTATTGGCATACGGCCTTACCATTTCTGCGTTCAAATTCGTCAAAAAACGACGTTCTATTTTGTTGATTTATTTATTTTTGAAAAATAATCACATATTTCTATTAAATTCCACATTTGCAAAAAATTTTTCTTGCGTTACAAATTGTCCGCAGTCTATACTCTTTCCATTTCTGAAGAAATTTAGCCGCTATATCATCAGGTGAAAAAGTCGATTTTTGACATTTTCATATTTTGATTGAAAATATCTTGAAATTGCAATTTTTAAAAACTTCAAAACTATGTCACAAATTCTTATTGGCATACGACCTTTCCATTTCGGCATTCACATTCGTCATTAAATGACTTTGTATTTTAGTCAATTTATGCAATTTTGACAAATAATCGCGTATTTCTATTAAATTCCACATCTGCAAAAAATTTCTTTTGTGTTACAAATTATCCGCGGTCCATGCTCCTTCCATTTCTGAAGAAATTTCGCGGCTAGTGCGTCAGACAAAAAAGTCGATTTTTGACATTTTCGAATTTTAATTGCGAATATCTCGAAAATGCGAAATTAGCAACAGAAACGGACATCGGATCCGTACTCAGCGACCTCGACTCTACTTGCCAACATATGCCACATATCTTACTTCGGTGCCACGGACACACACACAGACACACACACACACACACACAGACATTGTCATCCGTATATATACACCTCGCCGCGCTGAGGCGCGGCGAAAAAATAATGAATCCCGTGCGAATTCAATATTGCTTCGCAATACACTCTTGCGAGGAGTGAGAGAGCTCGTGAGGCGGAACACAATGAAGGTGGAGCTGGTGAAGCGGGGCGATAAGAGCGGCAAATCCTCACACTTTCCGCGAAAAGATCAAAACTCAATACAATGTCAGTCAAAATACAATAGTCGGGTTTAATAAACGGAGCTTGTGCTGAGATTTTGTGTTTCTCATTTACTGAAATGCCTCGTCAAAAGCTCAGTGCTAAAGCTAGAAACGCTCAGGAGAGTGAAGAATGGCGAGAGTGGTCAATACCTGGAGAAAGAACCTGGGTTCAGTGCCAATTTGCATACCCGAATATACTATTTGGATCCTACTTTAGTCGCGCAAACCCCCATTTTCCGAATAGTATAGCCGGGTATACTACTTGGCTTGCCACTGTACGGTACAGTTTGCTGACAAGCTGTGTGTGTAAAAAGTTCAACCTATACTTTGTGTTTGTCAAATCTTGGTGAACAGTGCAGTGAATCTACACACATCATTAGCCGCACCTGGAGAAAGCGTCTTGAGAACATGTTCTATAATCCAAGTGCAGCTATCCCCGCGATACGGTTGTCTGTACACATCATTAGCCGCACCTGGAGAAAGCGTCTTGAGAACATGTTCTATAATCCAAGTGCAGCTATCCCCGCGATACGGTTGTCTGTACGGCTGATCTGAAGCTCAGTGATATCGCCGCGTTCGCTATATGTTATCGGCATGATACGACGCCGTTTATCTGATGTTTCCTACCTGTGTGAAAACGTCACATCCAACAAAAAATTTGCCAAAAGTTTGGTGCGAGCGAATTCCTGTGTTCGTCGTACGCATTGCTGTTTAGGAGTGCACATTCATCAATAAACAGCTGTTCTGGCCATCATACGAAAATGTCGATTTTGACATTTATTAAATTTTAATTCTAAATATCTCGAAATTGGAGTCTATTAAAACTGCAAAACAATGTCACAAATTCCTTTTGGCATACAGCCTTACTTCGCGCCAAAAGCGCGTTACAGTGTCACTATTCATGACAGAGTTGTCGTTGCGGGACTCCAAATTTCCGCGTTCAAATTCGTCAAAAAACGACGTTCTATTTTGTTGATTTATGGAATTTTGAGAAATAATCACGTATTTCTATTAAATTCCATATTTGCAAAAAATTTCTCTTGCGTTACAAATTATCCGCAGTTTATACTCTTTCCATTTCTGAAGAAATTTCGACGCTATATCACCAGGTGAAAAAGTCGATTTTCGACATTTTCATATTTTGATTGAAAATATCTTGAAATTGCAATTTTTAAAAACCGCAAAACTATGTCACAAATTCTTATTGGCGTACGACCTTTCCATTTCTGCATTCACATTCGTCAATAAATGACGTTGTATTTTAGTCAATTAATGCAATTCTGGCAAATAATCGCGTATTTCCATTAAATTCCACATTTGCAAAAATTTCTTTTGTGTTACAAATTATCCGCGGTCCATGCTCCTTCCATTTCAGAAGAAAGTTCGCGGCTAGCGCATCAGACGAAAAAGTCGATTTTCGACAATTTCGAATTTTAATTGCAAATATCTCGAAAATGCGAAATTAGCAACAGAAACGGACATCGGATCCGTACTCAGCGACATCGACTCTACTTGACCACATATATCACTGGCTATACTTCGGTGCGACGGAAACACGCACGCACGCACGCACACACACACACACAGACATTGTCATCCGTATATATACACCTCGCCGCGCTGAGGCGCGGCGAAAAAATTGGGTTAGTGGGTTGCTGATTTGGGGCCAGATACATACGTAGTTTACGCACTAGGCACTATTTTAGGCCAGTTACGACTCCATCGCCCACACGATTACATAGTTGCGAATCACTTACGGGGTGATCTTCCAAGTGTTGATGTCGACCCACACCATGCCGCTGCGCTGCACCTCTGTAATTGAAGAATGGACGCGACTACTCCAACACCACCGTCCTACGCTGACTTTTTGAACCCAGATACAAAGAAGCTTGCCAGAAGAGGCTTGTTGGCAGACGACGATGACGACCAGCAAAGGGAGTAGGCGACGCATGCTTTGGCACTAGAAGGAAGGAACCACCTTTGGACTTAGACTACCTTTGTTTCACGCTCGCGGGTTTGTAATTTTCAGTTGAAGAGCGGCTTTAGTCAGATTGACTAATAAAGTCACCAAGAATCTCGACAAGTTCAGCCACGCAGTGGTGCGGACAGGTGTCTCCCTATGTATCTGTAGCTTCAGTTAGTGCCTAGTAATTTTTGTATTCCATCAGTACACGTAGCTTACAGCAGTGGTGGCAAACAAGAATGCAAAGCGAGATTATGCATTCAGTGGATATTCTGAGACAACGCCGTCCGGTGAAGTCAATCGACAGCCACTGTGCACTGATAACCTCTGGCTAAAAATCATTGACCGAAGATCTGTGGAACTTCTGGAACGCCGATGAAACGCTGGTTATCTTTTATTTTGGGACAGACTTTTATCAGACAAATATTTCTACCGTTGACATGATTCGCAAGCGCCACACTTGACAGTCAAATTATTAAGTTGGCGTCAAATTCTTCCTTTGATCGTCAGAATTGGTGGCATTTTGGCTGCCAAGATTGGATTGTGGCTTGTTCTCTCAAATAAGCTACCTACTTAGTAGTATCTCACA